>PVJA010002551.1:0-105494 GCA_004027025.1 Myocastor coypus
TTTTTTTTTTTTTTTTTTTTTTTTTTTTTTTTTTTTTTTTTTTTTTTTTTTTTTTTTTTTTTTTTTTTTTGGCAGGACCGGGGTTCAAACTCATGACCTTACACTTGCCAGGCAGGCACTTAAGCCATGGAGCTATCTCCCCAGCCCCTGTATTTCTTATAAGACTCTTGTTTAATTATTTTATGAAGAACTACTTCTACTATTCAGGCCTTTGGCTATGCACTTTGTGCTATTAGCACATTTAATCTTCTTACTAATTCTGTGATGTAGTGATTAGTTTAGTTTTAAAGATGAACAGACAGGGACTCCGAAAGGTTAAGTAGTTTGACCAAGAATGCAAAGTTAGTAATTGGTTGGGCAAGATTTAAAATCAGAGCTACGTGATTGAAGGTGATGTTTTAACTGCTGCAGCATTCTGCCTTCCTTGGTGTTAGCTGATGTGACCCCAGTTTTGGCAACAGAGGAACATTTGTCAGAGCGAATGTTTGCTCAGAGGGATGAAAGTATGGAAGGGTACGTGGAAGTTACCAGCAGCCCTTGTGTAAAACAAAAATCCTGTGTAGCTGGTAAGTGCTTCCTAGATTTATATAGTTGATTCTAGTGAGATGCTGACAGAAGAGGGCTTGTCAGTAGGGGAAAAAAATGCCTCAGGAAAGCCGGTGAAGGCAGTCAGAGTGGACTCACACACTTGGAAGATCCATGCTTCTTTACATACTGTGCTGACAAGTGGATTTGGTGACATTTGAGATTTTCCCAAAAATACAAGAAGGCTAAATAGGGTGTGGATGGTGTCAAATTGGCCAGAGTTGATGGTTGTTGGAGCTTGTGGCAGATGTATTATCTATATTTATCTGTTTTGGCATGTGAAAATTTCCATAATAAGGTATTTTTAAAACTGGGCTGGGCAGATAGCTCAGTAAGTTAGAGTGCCTGCTTAGGCACTTGCAGGGGTTGCAGGTTCCATCCCCAGCTGCCGTGCTGGCCCCACCCCTGGGGTGCAGTGAGATGGTAATTGAGACTGGGCATGGTGGCACACACCTGTAATCCCAGTGCTTGGGAAGCTGAAAACAGGGGAATCACTACAAGTCCAATCTGTGTAGGGAGACCCCGTAGATCATGGAGAGCCTGCAATAAATACAAAAAAATAAATAAAACAAAATAAAATTTATCTGTGAGCACTTTCCATCATTTTATAGCAGTTACATTGCATATAGGTTCTCATGCATTTCTTAGAAATGTTCTTTTTGTCCAAAGAAACATTTTTGTCTAGCATTTGTTCCCTTTTAGAATTGATCTCACCTCCATGGCTGCAGTATTGGGATAATGCATCCTGCTTAGCTCATGAGTAAATTCTTTTTGACTTTATTTTTGAACTCAAAGGCTTGCTTGCATTGTTCTTTTTAGTGAAAAACATCACTAGGATGTACTTAGTAATTGGAGGCAGCTGCACTCAAGTCCGCTCAGCCAGACTGTTATTTTAGACTTCACTAGTAGGGCTTTTTAACACCAGTTTGACCTTACTTCGAAACATTCTCAAAATACCATGCTTTAATATCAATTTATATACTCCCATATTAAGGCAGGTCAGGATCTCTTGAGAAAAAAATAATGAAATTCTTACTGCCCACAAACGACAGAATTAAGGTAGGTCTTCTGATTTTTTTTTTAAAGAAAACCAGAGGGAAAGATTCTGGATAAACTTTTTCCTTTGGACAGGGCATAATGCTTGCAAATACATTCTAAACTAGTAAGTCACAGAATGACAAGATAACTGCTGACCAGGTGGGGGGATGTGGTTGTTTTTGCGTCTCACTAGTGTTTCACAGTAGAAGCTGAATCCTCCGTAGGTAGCACCACATAGGTGCTCAGTGAAGTTTCTTTCCCTGAATACTAAATAGTAAATTCCCATAACTTTATGTTAGTTATATCTTAGACAAGTAATGCTCAAACTTTGTCTTTTTCCTCCCACAATTAAGTTCAAAGTTGTTTTTCATTCCATTGAAACATCTTTTTCTAGCTCCTTTTTCCTATTTGCTTTTTGTCATTGCCCTGGTCGTTTGCCAGTGGACCACTCTTGTCTAGTGGAATGTGAGAGGTAGAGTAAATTTAGGAGCATCAATATTCTTTTTTAGGTAGATTTTTGAGAGGGTTACAGTATGCTTAGCACAATCAGCAAACCCGTATAAGGCAAGGGACTCCCTCCCATCTGTTCTGAGCCTTCTGCATGTATGTCTAGATACCATGACAGATCCAGTGCCTGTGAAGACCTGGAACATTTCAGACAATAACTCAGACTTGTTTTCTTATGCTATATATAGGAATTGAGCAAGTGTTTTATAATGAAATGTCCCTCAGGCATTCTCCATCTTCTGGTGTTGCAAAACTCTCAGACACCCAGTAAGCAGTCCTTATTAGGTTTAAAATGTTGGCTACTGGATCTCTGAAATGTTTGGCCTAATATTTTTATAAAATGACAAAATCTGGGCAACTTTGGAATTTTATAATTGTTGGCCCTCAGAAGCTTAATGATAATAATAAAAATGACTAACAACACAATATTTGTATGCATGGCCTTGGACCTGTCATGTCACACTGCCCTCATTAACCCTTTATTTTCTTGACTTCTTTGAGACAGCTGCTGGAATTGGTTTTATGGTAGCTGATGAAGCCAAAGGTTAAAGACATTTTCTTAGTAAGTTGATTTACATCAAAGAATTTCTTCATATAGATTTACTGAAATAATGATACCAGGTAAGAGTCCCAGACCAGCATCATTATACCATTTTGAGCAGGCCCTCAGTGACAAATTGCTCTAAACCTGCTTGTCTCACCCCCTTAAGGTTTAAAATAAAAAATAAAAAATAAATAAAAAAAAAAAAAGAAAGAAAGAAAAGAAAAGAAAAGAAGAAAGCGTGCTAAATTTTCTTTCTGTTTCCTTATCAGAAATATTCATGTAGACCATAACAACTGTTAGAACAAGATAACAACTCTAGGCCAGCTGTCAAATGTTTACCATTATCAAAACTCTCCCTGGAGGGAGATGCAACTTTGGCTCGCCTCACCGGCAGTAATTTAATTTTTCCTTCATTCTGACTCGGAAATGGCAGCATTTTTCAAAGCTTCCTCCCACTGATGGCTGAAATTTTCCTTGTGAAATGATTTCCACCAGTCTTGAATCTTTCTTGTTTCTGCCGTCTTCACCTTTGCTGATGGCTCTGCAACTCATCACCGGCTATGCAAACTGACAGTTCACATCCTGGGGCAGCAGCGGGGTCTGGCCTGCAGAAAGGAGCAGCCCGACCAAATTTACGCTCACAAGATCTCTTAATTCACAAAAGCATTTGCTCTAGTTCCTGTTCTCTGCTGCAGGGGCTATGGGGAGGGAGTGGGGGCTGGGGGAGGACCATGGGGAGACTGTGGGGAGGAGAAAAGAGGCTCTCTTCACACTCTACCAAGTACACAGACTTTGGAGATGAAAAACAGACGGAGAGAGGCATTTCCAGCCATCTTGCTGATCTGGGCAGGAGTTCATTGAACTGTACAGCATAGCACCAGGCCCTTGTGTCACTTAATGTTAGTTCTAAAAATTGTGCTTAAACGTTCAGCACAAATATCCCTCCTCCTCTGACTGAACTTGACCAGGAGTATAAAACTAAAAAAGGAAATCATCTAAATCTTACACTGAGTATAACCAGAAATCCTTTTTCTCTCTGGAGAGTTCTGTTGATAATGAAAAATCTCTTTTAACAGGAGGGGATAGACTTTAGGTTTGATTTGAACTTCATGTACACGTTTCATTTTTTTCTTTGCTCGCAAATTTTAACCCAAGCTACTTGTTTGCAGCATTTACCAAACCTTCCCTGGCTACTTCCAAGACACTCCTGGGATCTGAGATATTACTTTTTATCTTCTTGGTGGTTGCTTTTTTTTTTTTTTTTTTCCCCACTTGTTTGTTGTTGCTATTTGCATGGGGGTGGTACGGTGGGGATGGGTGGGGCTGTTGGGAGCCTTACTATGTCAGGTATGGCCTTAAGCTGTGGCCACAATGTAGCCCAGGCTGGCAAGGAACTCCTGGTAATACTCCTCTCTCAGCTACCACAGTACACATGCCTTTACTCTCTTCTCTGCATTCCTGCCCCTGTTCAGAGAACTCATCTTCCTTTGTATGATTGACTTCTACCATTGGCACAGTGCTAGGACAAGACCACTTAACTTAGGTACCAGTGTGAACCACTCTGACACTTGCTTTTAGTTTCAGATTGTTTAAAACTCACTGACCAAGAGTTGGGGAGATAGTACATGGCACAAGTTCCTGCCTGGCAAGTGCAAGGTCATGAGTTCAAACCCTGGTCCCGCAAAAAAAAAAAAAAAAAAACTCACTGACCTCTTGAGAGTGTTTCTGCTTACTACCCTACAGTGTGTGTGTGTATGTGTGTGTGTCTGTAAAATGTCCTAATTGGGACCAGGGAGATAGTTCAGGGGTACAAGCACCTGCCCAGCAAGTGCAAGGTCCTGAGTTTGATCCCTGGTTCCTAAATAAATAAATAAATAAATACCCTAATCAAATTGGTGCTCTGGCCTTGAAAAAGAGTCAAAATGAAGATACAAATGAAAGCATCTTGAGCTGGTGCGGCAGATCTGAATTGCAGACATTTCTCTTCCCCTGAAGGCAACCCCACAAATACCTTGAAAAGATGGGATTATGAGTGATAACATAAATCAGTTCCTTAACTTGAATTCTATGAGTGCAGAGAGTGTGCTTTATGCTCAATCGAGGCTGATCTTTGAACTATGTGTGAGTTCAATAGTTTGCTGTGCAAACTTGTAATTTAATACAGTATTTCAGAGGAGAGCTTTCACTTATTAAAAAAATTAAAGTGTGTAAACCACATACACATTTTGTTGTCTTCCTCAAGATGGGTTTCTAATGTCAAAGCAGAGTACTAAATTTCTGTATATCAACAATTATTCCTTCTATCACCTGTTTCCACATTTCAGAGGGACCAGTTTCCAGTTGTCTGAATAGAGATGTTTTTATGTTCTCCAGTATGCTTCACTGTATAAGTTGCTTAGGAAAGAAAATACCAATACAAGGTATAGTATGTGCTAAATTCCACAAGAAGCCTTATAAAAAATAAGTGCTGTAGAAATCGTAGGTAGGTAGAGAAGTTTTTGTATTGTTTTCAGAGCTTGGTGTAGTCTCCGCCGGATAAAGCTTTTAGCTAATGTGTTCATGGTGCCTCCCTCGCATTTGGAGTTAACTGGTTTCTTCTGGTGGCTTTCTTATAATGCCTTCTATTGAGTACTCATAGAAGTTGTCCCCAACGTTTGGAGCCTGATACCATTCCCACTACCATGTGAAGCCATTCCTCAGAGGGCTCGGTCGCTGTGATGCTGTGTGGCTCAGGCTCAAGTGGCGGGAGCTTTAGCAAATTACATGTGTTAATGTCATTGCTGGTGCTCTGGTTCACACTACCACCCCAGCAACGTGGGCTCAGCCCTGCCAGACTATCCATCTAGCCAAGAGAGACAGGAAACTCACATTTTTATAGATATTTCCTGATTTTAAAAGCTGCTCAGGCTAGCTAAGACAGTTTAGACCTTTTGCATTATATAGTCAACTCTATTTTAAGCTTATGAGATCCCTGTAAGATAGGTAAAATTATTTGTATTTGTTCACACAGCTAATGAAGAACAAAAGTAGCGATTCGTGTTTCCACTTCCAACTATGTTGAAACTATGCTTCCTAGACTTGTGGGGTTGATGCTGTTGGCTGGAATGTATTACTTGGTTAAATCCAGGCCCTCAACAAAATGGTCAACTCATACAGTACTGTACTATAAAGTGTCATTTTCTGGAAAAGTTATTTGTAACTTTTGTGGAATTAATTATAACATGAAGATATTGGTGCCTGCAAAATATCAAATAAAAGCTTCATTATCTTTGTTATAAATTCATTATTTCAACCCCATGGTATTGCTAGAAAACTTGTGTAAATATGGTAAATCTTTAGTTTTGGAGTCTGTCAGGTTTCACAAAAGAGTGGTAGACGAATTAGTGGCAACTTTACAAGGCCTAAGCTTACCAAAGAGAGGAGAAATCAGTAGTGCGCTCAGGATCTACTAAATATTTAATCACTTTTATTACAATTCTAAATGAACTTTGTGTCCTGAAGGAGTTAACACACCTACACAAACCTGCCTTCAGCTGGTAACATCAGGCCCATTATTGTTATTATCCACAGCTGTAAAAAGCTGGTGACATAGCATGCATTGCACCGAAATACTTAGGCCACAAGATTACTCGAGAAGAATTGTATTGCTTGCTCAGTCATATATTTTGATCTTTATTGCTAGTAGTTTATTCTCATGAGTTGAGGATTAGCCCTGCTTTTAATGTAAAAAGTGTATCTGCAAGGGTAGAAGTATAAAAAGAAAATAGATTTTTAATGGCAACTTTGGTTCTTAGCATTAATTTTACATGCATTTTTCATTCTGAACTTTTAAACAGTTTTGAGAAGCATATGCGAGATTTGTGAACAAGGGCAAAAACGGGTCAAATGTATCAAATCCTTGGATTCCAGTGAATGTAGGATTTGTGGAAGAGCAGAGGAGCACACATGTGTTGGGAAAGTAAATTAAAAAAAAAAAGCCACCTTGTGGAGGTTTTGAGAAGGGAGTAAACCCTGTTATGGTGAATGTCTCAGGCGTTTGTCTTCTTAATAAATTAAGCGAATATTAAAATAAACATTAATTTTATCAGTCTTCATTTTTCCTCTGCAGATGAAAGTGTTTCAGGAAAAATCATAAAAGAATCTATGGTAGCTCAGAGAGGTTAAACTCAACAGTTGTTTTCTTTGAAGTCTCTGGCCATGAGGTTAATTGCCAAAACTGCTTGTGGAAAAGGTGGTAACAATTTAACAAGACTGTACAACTGCAGGGACCTAGATGAATATCAGGTGTTTGCAGATGTTTTTCCTAACAGGAAAGGGGGTGGGGAGGAGAGGCGGAACAGAATGAGAAACAGGGGAAGAGCTGGGCCTGAATAAAGTCCCAACTAAACAGCCAATAATTCTTTGTTTGCTTAGCCAATCATCCTGTAATTGGCCAGGAGGTTAATAGGAGTCTATTGATTGGCCAGGAGGATTGCTTACTGTGGCTATTTTTGCAGTATGCTCCAGACAGAAGGCTACAATTACTGGAGCTCTCCTTCCCACTCTTTAGGGCCATTGCTGCCCTGATTTATGAAACCTGATCAGGTTACTGTTGGCAGTTTATGTTTTAAGTGTTGCCTTCTGGGTCTTTGCTGCTTATGGGTCAGTGTGCTATTTCTCATCATTTATTGTGGTCATTGGAATAGGTAAGCTTATTTATGAGTGACGGAAGTAGGAATACGTTAAAAATAATAACCACCACCCACGTGGACTGAAAAGTGGGAACAATCACACAAGATATGTGACAGAGTCGTGTGTGTTCTAGAAATAGAAATATGCCACTACTGTGACCTTATAAGAGATCAAGAAATAATATAGTCGGTCCTATATATCTTTCTTCAACAGATGTTTCACAGCTCTCTTCAGTAATTTCCCCCTGATTGATTACACTTGATTTGTTTTTGTGTAACTTCTAATAATTAGATGTGGTTGCTGCTATATTTAGAGTTAAGGAAACTGAGGCCAACTTTAAGATGTCTACAGCCAACCAGCTGCCTCTGGAGCCTGTGACAGCCTCAGCCTCTGGGCTCTTCTGTCGTAACACATCCTGACCTGATCTTGACCTTAGCATTGCTAATAAGGCTCTTACCTCATCATTTCATTTCTCACTTGCTAAATGTGACTATAAATCCTTCCTTTATTCCCAATCTTGGTTTTCCACCCTTGTTCAAACCTTCTTTTGTAGTGATTCAGAGTTCTCTGGGAGCCCAGAGGAAGGTGTGTAAATCTCACATGCTGATTTCTGTGATTGAGCTGCAGATTTCTGGGTAGCCATGTACAGGCAACTGGCTCTCAACTCATCCCAGTAAGGTCACTGAAAACTACTTGGACAACAACTATTGCTGCTCCTACTGTGGCTGCTGCTACTTCCTCCTCTGCTTCTCCTACTCTTCTTTCATTACTACCTTTTTAAAATAAAACATGTGGAGGACCACTGCACACCCCCTCGTTGCATCCAGAGGTGCTGGGCTTCCGCATTTGTGGCTTGAATGTCCTGTTGTGGATGTGGACACCACTGGGATAGGCCCCTGGGTCTGCGTACTCACGGTGCTCCCATAAGCTTGGGGCATGATCCTGAATGCACCTGCTATGGCTGTGAGAAGTGCAGGTCAGAGATTCTTGTCCTGGCCACTGGAAAAGCAGGTTCCTTAAGGAGAAGAAGCAGAGGTGTAGAGCAGGCTGACTAGGGTGATTTTCCAGAAGAGGCTAAACCTGTGAAGAACATACACTGCTCAGGCTAGGCTAGAAGATGCAGAGCCCAGCTGCAGATCTGAGAATTCTGGCCAGAATAGATGCATGCATTCAAGTGGGAAAGAGGTCATCTTTTGTTTATTTTGTTGTGAAGAAAATAAACTCTTGAAGTTATCTGGAAGAAAAGAAAGAAAGAAAGAAAGAAAGAAAGGAAAGGAAAGAAAACAAAACCAGTCTCCCAATGCCATGGGTTCCTTGTTGTTTTCCTTGTTGGTCTCTGCAAAGCAGTGAATGATAGGTTCATTCCAATGGAGTCATTGTTCAATGGGGGCAGTGGAACTATAGCATCCCAAAGCTTTTATTTTATTTGTGAGGGATACACTTACAGGTTGGACCTTTACTTTTGTACTGTTGGGACTTCACAGTAGTTAATACCTTTCCCTTTTCACATAAACTACATTTTCTACCACCCTACACTAGCACACTTTTTTCTTGTCCTGTGTTTCTTCTTAGAGCTCAAAAGAACTTACACCATTTTCTCTTGAGCCTGTCAGTTGCACTGGAACTCCTTTGTCTTCAGATAACTTCTGCAAAGAAGTGGAATTTTCCTGCCCCCCCCCCCAACCTCACTTCTGATGGTACTCACCTTTCATGCTACTCTGGGAACTAACCTATTGTTACCACAGGTGATGATGTGGGACATTGCAAGCCTGCCTTGTCCTTCAGTGTGGTAATTATGGGTCAAGGAAAGCAGAAATGTTACCGGCCCAGCCTCCTCTGGGGCAGTCTATCACTAGTTCCACCAGACAGTGTCTCTCCTACCTGCTTCCTGGTTCATATCTGACAAAATTACCTTTTCTGTTTTTTTTTTTACTATTTTAGTAATTGTTTTTCTTGTGACTGTCAGAGGGAAAGACATGAATCAGTGTATTTAATTAAAGGTACTATCTGCAGGGTTTCTCCAGCCTCACCAGACCCCAGTGTAATGTAACCTCTCCAGTGTTCTTAACTCAGCTTGTTGGCTGACCATAGCCCAGACCTCTGAGCCCCAGAGAAAGCCCCCCAAAGTATGTTCTCTGCACTTGGTGTCTCCAGAGTCTTTGTCATGCTCTGCCCTGTTTTTTGTTTTGCTACACTTCCCTGTTGACCTTGTTAACAACTTTTATATCAGAACTAATAACCCGGGTTTTTAGTGATAGAATCTGTGAGCTTTTCATTTTCCCATTTTCAGGGTAGAATCTGCTGCTATTTTCTCAAAGAATTAAGAAACAACAGCAAAATGGCAGCACTGGGTGCTGCAGGTTCTGAAAGCAGTCTACTTAAATGTCCTATGGTCTTTGTCTGCTTTCATTGTTGGAGAAACAGCAGCCCCTCACTGGGAGGGGAGGCCAGGCTTGATTATGCTGGTCTCCCTTGGGCCCCCTGTTCTCTTGCAAGACCTTGTCTTGGATATCTGTTAGGATGCCTCCTTGCAGCTTTGTTTGGTTTTGAACCAGCGTGTCCTTAGCGGGAAGGAGGGAGGGTGGAGAAAGGGAAGAAGAAAGAGAAGCAGGGCTGGGAAGAAAAAAACCATGAATGGTGCAGGGATTGCGATCTGAGAGTTGGAGCAAGTGCTGGAGTTGGAGATGGAGCTTTTTAAAATTGTGCACTGGTTCCATTGTGACAGGTTCACCTTTTGGAGAACACTGGGAGATTTGGGGGAGGAGGCAGAGCCAAATTTCTGTGATTTGGTTTCCATAATTCTAGAACAAAGCTGCCAGGGCTGGGGAGATAGCTCAATAGAATAAGCATTTGCCTGGCAAGCATAAGGGCCTGAGTTCAATCCCTGGCTCTGCAAAAAAAAAGAAAAAAACAAAACCAAAACGCCACCACTGGCTTATTATATCCTTGAAATGTAAAACACTATTTAATCAATAGAATTTTATTAAATGCATCTAATGTAAAAAGGAATAACATTTATTATAAATGAAAGCACTAGCATTAAATATATTTTTATTTTTTAGATATAGAATTGAGGCTGGAAGTGGTAGTTTATGCCTATAATCTGAGCATTCAGGAAGGCTGAGGTGGGAAGATCTCAAGCTCAGCTTGCCAGGGCAACTGAGCAAGTTAATGTGACTGTGTTTCAACAGAAAAAGAAGAAAGAAAAAAAGGCAGACAGAAAAAAGAAGAAAGAAAAAGAGACAGACAGACAGACAGGCAGGCAGGCAGGCAGGCAGGCAAGAAAGAGAAAGCAAGCTTTGAAGAATTCATTTGACTCAGTGCACCTGGGTTTTGATTTTGCTTTGCAAAAGATAAAGGAAATCATTTCAGAAATGTATTCATTCTCTTCTGCCCCTTTTCTTGAAATTCTTTTTGCTATGCAAAGGCGCTCACTAAACAACCTTGAATATTTAGTAAGCCATTTGAAGCATGAGGTGACCTTAGCAAACCCATCTTCCTGTAATAAAAAAAAAAAGATTTAGAAGTTTTCATATGTGTGCTAATTTCTCTGTGTCATAGCATGTATTGAAGAAATTCTAGCAAAGAGAAAATTATTAATGTGAAGTGTGTTGTGAATTTTCATGGAAGTTATCGGAGACACATAATAGCGGTCTCACTAAAATCATATAGGAAGACTTGTGTCGTGGGTATAACATGTCCTTCAGCTTTGATACCATCATAAAGTATTGGCACTTCATTCTTTGTGACTTCTTGCTCTATCGACAAAGGAGAGTATTTGTGTTCAAAATGGACAATCACAATTAAATTTTGTTTTTACTTAACCAAGAGCTTAAATTACAAGTCAGAGTGATGCAAGAGTTACAAAAGAAGGGTACTTTTTAGCTTGAATCTTGACTTCAGTTTGCCACCCAAGACCCAGTTTTGACATCTGTCTAGGAGTAAACCTCTCTGGTATTTGTCAATAAGCAAAAGAAAGATACCGGCTCTCAGATAACAGGCATTTGGCGAGCTGGCGACAGTCGTGCAAGCGAGAATGTTCAAATGACTTCAGCTCTTTCTAGCTTCATTATGTCAGGCTGGCAGATCACATTTGGCATTATGGAAATCAGCAAATGAAAACCATATTGATCTGCATTGAGAACAAATGTAAAAAAGGTGGTCCCAGGGAGGAGCAGAGAAGCGGCCTGCTTTCCTGGTCAACCTGATAGGCCCTTGTTAAGGCCTTTTAATCATTTATTAACGTAACCTTCCTTCTTCCCTCTCCACTCAGATTACCTCAGCCGCAGAGCATCCTGCTCCATTTATCTTTTAATGTTTCCTTTATTTAATTTATTTTTAAGCTCTAAGTTATACTCTTATTTCAGAATTGAGTTTTACTTTTCATGGGATTGTTTTAAGTGACTTAAATGACTTTTCCCAACAAGCTCACCAGGCATTCAAAGGAAGAAAAGCATTTGCTGAGATTTACCTATCAGCAAATAATTTACTTGGTATGCACCACAACCCAAAGCGAAGAGACGCGGCCAGCCAGACACATTAAGGGGAGGGGTGGAGAGTAAGATCTGAGTTGTTACTAAGCCTAATTCTCTGATTAAGGTTTGGGTCAGTGCATTAATTTTAAAGTTTCTTTTTCAGGCTTTGGAATTTAGCCTGCTAAAATTACTTCCAGTCTAAACCTGGAATCTCAATCACCTTACCCTTCTTCCCTCCCCATCCTGTGGCTCCAGGAGAGAGGTGACATTTCTTTTATCTTGTTTCTTTGAGGGAAAACTTAGGCTCAGGTAGAGAAACAGAAGTGTGTGGTTTGTGGTAGGTTCTTGGTCCTGACTGCCCTGCCTGCAGTGGCAGCTTGCGTTTTTGTTTGGAGTTTGTTTCCTGCCTCACAATGCACTGATACCTGAATTTGAACAGGTTTTCTTTCTCACTGTTTTCCCAGCTCCAGCCCCTATCTCCCCTTTTATTTCTGCTTTCAGGATCTTCATTTGGTAAGAAGTTTCAGAGGCTCTTTTTAATGTGGAACTCTGTCCTGTTGTAGTTGATGAATAACCTGAGGATGCAGCTCTGGGGGCACTGACTGGCATATAATAAAGATTGTTTTACCATGTATTGGGAGCACAAAATAACTCCTAAAGCCATCTTCTCTAAAAACAAATTCTATGGCATTTTAGCAGCGGAAACATCACTCCCCTATACATTTAGCATTGAATTCTGAAATAGGTGTTCATAAAAAAAGTGACAAATGTGTTCATCCGTGGGCACTGTGAACTTGCCCTTTGCTTTGGACTCCCTATCTGAGGCCGTTTGGGAATGGTTATTTTTTTTTAAATTTTTTTTTATTTATTTATGTATTTTTTTTCTTGTTTCAGAACCTTTGTTTATTCACTCATTTTTATGGCCGGCTCAGCCCGCCCAGAGGGCAGGGCTGGCGCAGCATGTGGTGCCCGGGATCGAACTGCGGTCCCTGAAGCCGCCCAAGCTTTCTCAAGCAGGCGCTTTAGACGACTGAGCCATCCTGCCGGGCCCCGGGAATGGTTATTTTTAACTTCACTTTCCTGTTTGTTTTCCCAGGGCTTTTGGGGGCCAGGGGAGTGGAGAGAGCATCTCTGATTGATCTAGCTATCAAAAGATGGGCAATGTGTAGATCTAATTTATCCAAGTAGAATTTAAGAACTTTATTTCATTTTGATTCTCCCTGGAGACTCCAAAGAGATATTCAATAATATATTTGAGAAATCCATGTAGGAAATGTATGCTCCCTTTTCTTCTTCTCGCATACTCATTGATTCCTGAGTGCTTTTCCTCTTAGCCTCACATTACTATCCCACTTTCTTTTCTGGGCTCCACATCAAACAGTGCATGAATTACAGCAGCAGGGCTATCTGTGCAGGACTTACTCCCCTTGTTTGGTGCAGAAGAGCAGAACATTAAACAGTGAGTGGACTGTGCAGAAATGCTCTCTCCCTCTCTGGCTCTTTTTCTCCTTTCCTCCCTCTGTCCCTCCCTCTTCTTTTGCACTCTTCCCTCTCTTTCTCTTCCTCTCCCTCTCTCCCCCCATTCCCAATGGGAGTGTTGTTTATAGAGCATTATAATTTATAACTGAAGAGAGTGGATTTAATTTCAGTGGAGAGGCTCGCCAGCAGGGCGCCAGCCTGCAATCATATGAATCAGCAAGCTGCAAACTCTATTGAATGGAAAGTATTATCGCTGGCCACAAACGGACACTGTTTCTCCTAAACAACTCCCTTGGTGCAGGAAGACCTTGTCTTCATTCATCTATTTTACATATCTACTTCTGTTTTAATTTTGCCATTTCCTAAAAGTGTTTTCTCTTCAGATTGCAACTTTTCGTTAACTATCTTATTTCCTTACCCAACACTGGAAACACTTGAATATATTGGACTGAATGGATAGATCTGCTATCTCCTTATTCTTTACCGTGTATGACTTTAGGGTTCCATTTGCTTCTCCTTCCTGTATTCAACGCTTTTTTTTCCCCCATGTTTAATGGGAGCTGTTAAACATGCAAATAAGACTCTGATGAACCATTAGCATTAATATTGTAAAATGGTAGTCACTTTTAATCCCCTGAAGTTTTATTTAATCCTAGATATTGTGTTTATACTCTGGGTTCTTTCTTTCTTTCTTTTACAAAAGATTTTTTGTCTTGCAAACATCTGGGAGATGATTTCTTATTTCTTACATGAACCATCAAATGTCTTGTGATGTTACTGTTTGTGCCTTTATGCCACATTTTTCTCCAGTGTGTTAGTCCTGTTTTAGAGTGATGGACTGTGTGCCTGACATGTTGTGGTTGGTATTTGTTTTTTTGCTTTAACCCACCACTGACTGTTTTAATGTAGTTAAACTAAATCTCTGAGTCATTCTTAAAATCAAATTAGACTTAACATGGCTGGTACCTTTTTCAAAAGTGTTTGACTGAGTTCATGTAGCTATTATAATTGTTAGGAATTTTGGTAGTGAGTCTTTGAGATTAGACAGATTGCATTAATATTGTATCACATATCAGGCTATCTTCAGCCAGGCTTTTAAATAATTTCATCACTTACGCCTTAACAATAAAATTCAAATTGCACAGAGACAGATAGTTGATACTACTATTTGTTTAAAGAGGGAGAGGGATACATATAAAGCAGTGAGACAGCTCCAATGTACAAATTCTGTTTAGATATCAGAAAAAAAAAAAAAAAGCCCGGCTAGTCTGACTGCATTTGTTTAAAATGAGGGTCTTAAAACTTTTTTTAAAAATACAACCCAAAATACAAATGCTAGCCTATAACAAAAGTGCTGCAAATTTAGCAGTTTGGTATGAAGTTCATGTTTTACTGTAAGATATGTATCTGTTTTCTTGTGTGTATAGAAAGAGAAATTGTTTCAGCTTGTATATTTTCTTGACAAGCTTGAACATTAAAAAATGAAAATATATGTAACCATAATTTTTCTAATTTCAGGCCAAACTTATGAATTCATATATGTTCATAAATTTTGTCCTTTAAAGCCTAAGACTAGAGTTATAGTCTTTACTGTCGGAGTGAGGAATTATTTTTGAGCCTTTGATTACTCAATAAGAATTACACATAGGAACAGAAAATCAATATGTTTACCTCTGCTTATTTTCAAAATTAAATGTTGCTATGGATTGATAGCAGAGAAAGCATACGCGAGTATCAGCTTGAAGAGGTTCTATTTGGTTTAGTTTTATAAATTCCTTATGCAAGTTGGTATTACTGCTAATAAAAGTTAACTATCAGCAAAAGTAAAGTGTACATTTTTCCCCCATAAGCTGTTTGTTTGCAAAATGAGGAGTAAAATTGTAAGGCAATTTCAGGTGAACATGCCTTTCAATCCATTAGTTGTGACTTAAGACTGTTATGTGTGTGCTTTAATTGAATTGTTCAAAATATAAAAACTGCACGCAGGTCAGTGGCAGTGTTCCCTGAAGCCTTGTGCAGGTTTAACACCCTGGGGCAGTGGGAGAGAGGTTGGAATGCCTCAGCAGTAGTGAAAAGCCCTTCTCCCTGCATCTCGTCAGACGCCGGTACAGGGAAGCCCTTTGTCTTTTGCCTTGACTCGTGTGTTCTTTGTTTGATGCATTGTTTTATTTTTGCCTACAAGATGCTCCTTTTTCATATAAAATGTAATGTAATGTCCAAGACAGATCTGGTTTATTTGTGTTTCCTTGTGAATGATTTCTGCTGAAGTCACCAACTCAATCTTAGAACAGATAAAGCTTGTTTACCTGTGCTTTATATTAGATTAATTTCTGTAAGTTAGTGCCCATAACTTACATTAACCCCCAACAGTTGCAGTAGAGGAAAATATGTGGTAGTTATCTTTGACTTAAAAGTATATTTTGAAAATAGGCTCGTCTGTAAGTGCATTCATCCAAACTTGAATATGCGACTAGATCAAAAGACTTAAATTAGGAGCAGGAAAATACCTTTCACTAAAATGTTGCTTTTTATCTAAAACTGGGTGGTTATATTTTTGTAGAATTCTTACATGCTGTACTGATCTGACTTCTGAATTCTTGACCAGAAAAATACTTCAAAAATATCCTGAGTAGACTTTTCAACATTTCTACATGACCTTGTAAAGTTCCTCGTGCTGGTCAGACGGTGGCTGTGTCCTGTGCAGGCAGATGCTGTTGGCTTCCTCAGTGGTTAACGTCCAGTCTCCATGCAATTTTAATAAAACCGGCTTGGGCATCATGGCGGCTAAGTGCGTTCGCCTGCCACCACTATGCGCCTGCATTGCTTGCCTGGCAGACTTAGCAAAGCTTAGAAGTCAGCTGTGTCTGTGTTTTGACTCTGCTTTGACTGGGAGCAGCTGAGAACGCTCTTTTGTTTTCCCAGTATCGCTGAAGTTTTCTTTTCCATTTGCTAGCCCACCCCTTTTATCAGGGTGCCCTGGGCTGAGTGCTCACCAGTGACTATGCCTCCAAACTATCAAAGAGGGCATGGCCTTATTACTGATCGCAGGAGATAGCAGTCGGATCACCCTAGGTAAACGTGTGACCTTGAAGCCGGGCTCTGGTGGGGGCGTTCATACCCAGGGGCTGCATTCTGCACTTTGGAGCTTTGATATCTCCCTGCCCCTGATCAACATGGAGGGTGTGGGTGACAGGGAAAGGCAGCAGTCAGGCAGCAACAAATTAGAATATTTCTGACCCACAGACGTAACCCAATGCCCATATTTCTTCATTTAGCATAATTAATACCTTGTATTTCCATGACTTTGATAAAGTGCCCTTCCTTTTCCTACCTCACCCCCCACCTCCCCCGTCAACTTTGAAAAGACTGCAAGAAATCTGTAGTTAAAGCGTGCTGCAGATGAAGGATAGCACGTCTTTAAAAAGTTAACATCAAAAGTCTCAATTAGGTTACTCTGTAGCAGGAAGCTCATAACCACATTAAAATGGAAAAGTTATTTCATTTTTAGTATACTGTATTTCAGCAGAAAGAGTTGCCGAGGTCCAAGAGTACTCTGAAACATTTTGGCGTGGCTGTCAAGTAAATCCACATTTTATTGTAAATGTATAATTGCAGGAAATAAATGAAAAGTGTTAAACATTTCTTATCAACTATTGTTCAAGGGAAATTATGGCTGTATTTGGAGTTTAGAAAAGACTGGGGTAGGTTTTGATCATGTTACAAGTCCACTTGTTGCATTTAATTTAAAGCAGTTGTCCTTATTTCATTACCATAGAGCATAGTGTTTTTCAATTTATTCTTTAAAAGGCAGAAACAGCAGCACAAAATGTGTTTGTGGGCTGACGAATTATTTGGCTGATCAGTGTCTTTTTTCTTTCTTTTTTGTCTCATACACATTCTGAATCAAAGGGTAGATGATGTCCTCTTTTTAGATAGTCTAAAAGCAGTCGTGTAATCTATCTGGAAAAGGAGATGTCAGAAGAAGGCAAGATGGATCGCCGGTGGAAGGTGTCTGTCGTGCCCCTCTTCTGCACATGGCTCAGCCTCCAAGAATGTGGTTCATGGTGCTGGAACTCCTGTCGGCTTGGTTGAACTCATGCTCCTCAGCTGATACCTAGCTGGTAGCTTGTGCTGGAAAACAATCAGACTGCCTTTTCTACCCTTCACAAACATAATTGCTAGACAAAGATGAACAGCAGTGATCTGCTATGATGGACTGAATTAAATCATACTACTCTCTTCGAGGGAGAAAAGCACACATTTAATGCCATAACTAAATTTACTCCTTCTACTAAGAAAACCCAAATTTGTGTAATATGGTCAGCGTAGTGCGAAGCACATACACATGGATAGACTGGCTGCAGATTTGGGTGATACAATGTAAGGTCTGAGCTGTATGTGACTGGATTTCCTACCCTTAGTGTACAATACACATTCTGGCCCTGTACTTTTTTGTTTTTTCTCTTAGGTAAAAATGGAAGAACTTATTGTAAAACATTCTGGGTGAGTCAAACAGGCAGTGACTAAAATGCCTGGAGAGCCCTGGATCCTGCAGGAGTATGTATGGTTCCCTAGAGGAAGGAGAAATTCCTCAAGTGTCTCATTCACTGTGATGTAGGTAGGTTGGGAACCATTCCTCAGGACAGGGAAAATTCACAATTAAAATTATAGAAATGTTCTTGCCAGGCAGGTTTCTTTTTATTCCCAATAAATATGCGTTTCAGGTGATCTTGCCTCCCTAGGAGGAATTTTCTCATAAATTACAGAAAAGGGACCTCCACACACTGTCTTATGTGACGCTAGTCTGTTAGAAGTTCCACACGATAGTCTGCTGCACAGCAACAAGCCAGGATGATCCCAGACAGAAATCTTACTGGCATGGTTCACTGACTTTTTTGGACTCTGCATTTCTTTTCGCAGACTTCCCCGATAGCATTTTTGCAGTTTTCAGCTTTTTGTTGTTGGGAACACAAATAATAAGTAAACCAGCTCAGGGATATATTTCTCTTTCTGAAACTGACTCCATGTCACAGTGTCCTCCTTGGGGAGGAGCAGGATCTCTTGCCAAGGCTGGAACCCGAGGAACCACTCCTAATGGAATATGAGAAACAAGAGGGTATTGTTTACCTTCTTAGTGTTTCTGCCTTTTCTTATTATTTGGGACATTCAAGGGAACCAATGAGATGTTAGAATTTTTTCCTTAAAAATTATATACATGCGTACATACTTTCCTGAAATTTTCTATTGAATTCCCTAAGATTAGTCATACTTTGGGAAAGATTAAGGCAACATTTTATTTATATTTATTTAACAAGTCCTGGTCTGTCACATGGTAGTAGCTAAAATGGATTTACCAGAGCAGATTTTTTTTTTTTTTTTAGGTTTGAAGGTACAAATGCAGCATGTATTTCTAGTGCAGAGCTGTCCAGAGTCTTAATTTAATTTGGATTAAATGTCCTTTCTGGAATGTGGGTGATGAAGTGGTAATATTCCATTTATCCAAGAGTCAAAGAACAAGCAAACAGAAAATGTCAAATAAGCCATATTGTTAGGTATTGGGATCAGCTATAATGATGCAGCTTTTATAAGAGGATAGAGGGAGGGTTGGGAAATACATAAAACCCTTCAGAGAAAGCAGTAAAAGTATAATAAAAACATGTATATTGGGATTTTAAAACAGTGATACCATGAAGTGTCTTATAACTAACTCATTTAAGAAATATTAAGTAAGATTCAGTAAAGGTTTGGTTTAAGCACAATTGACAGTTTTGTAGCTGCTGAAAGGTTAGTAGCCGTATATGATAGGTAAAATACCTCTTCATTAATATAAATGTTCAGGGCTTGATACAGCGGCACACCCTTATAATCTCAGCCACTGGGGAGGCCAAAGCAGGACAATTGCGCCTTCAAGGCAGCATGGGCCACGTAGTGAGACCTTTCAGAAAGTGAGAGTCAACAATTCAGTGGGCGAGCAGTTACTTAATCGATCATCTGTGATGCCCTGAGTTCCATCCCTAATATCTCATTAAAAAAAAAAAAAAAAAAAAAAAAAAAAAAAAAGAAAAATGAGAATTGTCTGCTAACCCAAGCTGCTCTCTGCTCATGAGAGTGCTTTCTTGTCTCTTCTGGGGAAAGTTGAGAGCCGAATTTCCTCATCACAGGCATTCAGATTGTGAGCTGTCGACTCCTACCAGGCTGTCCATGGTGGTGTCTGTTAGCTACTTAGCCAAATGCTGGGCTTCTTTGCGTGGAGAATACTCACAATAACAAGGTCTACCATTAGATTGTTCCTTTCAACCCTCTTGCTTACCAGTGGCTTCTTCACTTACCTGCTTTGTTTCAGAGTAAGCTCGGTTAGGCTCGAGGATACTTTGGGACACTTCCTTCCCAAAGAAAATGGAGCCTAGGGACCCAAAAGAATCAGAGCAAATCAGCTAAACAGCCAGATCCTCTCCACCTAATACTTGAGTGCCCACCAGGGTTTAGCTTGGCCACACGTACTTTCAGTAATGTCCTACAAGATGAGGACATTTGATGATTTAAAAACAATATTATTCTAACATGCTGTGAGTTATAAGAACTCATTTAACATCATCCCAACTAATACTTGAAAGAACTCAAAGAGTCAGGAATATTATATTCTATAGTGAGGAAGCTGAGGCTCAGAGGTATTGATCTTAGCATGGTGATGAGGTGGTAGAAGTGGGCGACAAACTGAGGTTTCTAAGTCCAAATCTGATTTTTCTACCATGTGACACTTCATAATTCTTAGCATGGCAATGACTACAGATAAAGTAGGGAATTGCTATGTGAGCTTCTCAATGAACAAAGGAAACCAAGGGGGTGGAAAAGCTTTAAGATGGACTGGGGATGGAGACTAGTGTGCAGGTCCTGTGTTTGTTCCCTAGTGCCTGCTCCAAAAAGGACTCTATCAGGACTGCATTTCTCTTTTTTGGGGGGTGCGGGATACCTTAAGAGAAAGTAAAGCTCAGAAAACTAACATGCAAATGTAAAGAGGCACCAACCTGACCTGTAACCACTTAGCTCTTTAAGAGTGAAGTGAAATTTCACTATCAATATTCTCAAGCTTCTGACAGATCTGTAAGGTACCCACGCAGCCTCTCGTGGTGCCATGGGCAGTGGGTCCCAGGTGCAGTACCAGAAAGCCAGTCCCCTCACTCAAGCAGTTTGTAGAGTTCATGGTCATATCTAATCCATAAGGCAAACGTCAGTGCATGCCAGAGAGGAGCCTTCCATGAATAAGCTGCAAGAGCCCAGAGTGGTGGGAGAACCCTTGTTCCTGAGGATTGGGGCCTCTGGTAGGAAATACATTTGAACAGGGAACAATGTTTAGAAGGACCTTCTGCCAGGGGAAGTTCTGCGATTTACTTTATGTTCATTGATCTTTCATGCTTAGCGCTTAGCTTTTCCTTTAGTCTCTCTAGTCTCATCTCAGTTCTCCATGTCTGTTTCTTAGCATCATGGACACTTGCATCTTTTCTTTTCTTTTCTTCTCTTCTCTTCTCTTCTCTTCTCTTCTCTTCTCTTCTCTTCTCTTCTCTTCTCTTCTCTTCTCTTCTCTTCTCTTCTCTTCTCTTCTCTTCTCTTCTCTTCTCTCTAGCACATTTTCCTGGCTGCTCTAGCCTTTTAAATGTCTTCTATAGCAGTGTGTCGACTCTTCCTCCTCTTTGATATGATATGCTACTGCCTACCTTCCTATAATAGGAATAATTCTATTTCTCCCTTGGGTTTTATCACTCTTTAGAATCAAAATTTATGCCAGTTGGCAAAATTCAGTATTAGCTTATTTCATGTGCTGGGGTGGGCGTGGCTTCTCTCCCCCTCCCCTCCCGTGTGTCCCTCTGTCATTCTCTTTTGCATTTCACTAACTCAAGGCTTTTTGCTGCCCTTTCTTCTCTGTTACTACCCCACACTGGAAGATGGTTCATTGTTGTTATTATTATTATCTATTTGATACAGGGTCTCACTATGCAGCCTGAACTTGTAGTGATCCTCCTGTCTCAGCCTCCCCAGCCTCCTCCTATAATCATGCTGGGGTTGCAGGTGTGCACCACCGTGTCTAGTTTTGGAAAATGTTTTTGATGACTCTTTGACACTGTCTTAGTTACTTTTTACTCGTTGCTGGGACAAATAGCCAACACTCAAAATGAAGGAAGGAGAGGTTTATTTAACTCACAGTCCATAGTCAGCTGGCCCAAGGCTGAGTGACACATGGCAGAGAGCAGCAGTTCATGGTGGTGGAACAGCAACAATCATGACAGAGGCAACTGACCAACCAGGGCAGCAGAGAGCAACAGTGTGCACCTGTCTCTGTGTCTCTTTCTATTACATTCAGGCTCTCTGCCTCAGCCTATCCGCCTTAGGCCACACCCATAATCCCAGAAGTACTCAGACCCATGATCCCATCAGTACCAAAACACATAATCCCAGTAGATCATAAGTCAAGTCTGAAACTCTAGAAGTCCCTACCCCATGATTGCATGAGGATTTGGGGGAACAACTAGAGATAAACCATAACAGACACCAACTTTCTACCTGTTTGCATTCATCATGTGGACCTGTCTGTTTTCATAGGGACTTTTTTTCTATTTCTCACTTTCCAACATTTTATATCTGGCATTCACTTACTGTGCTGCAGGATGGGCTGCGCTTACATAAATAAATTCTATCAAATGGAAATTAATTTCCTCCTAACAGTGACTTTGAATGCGTAGTGACTATGTCTTAATTTTCTCAGTCTTTTCAAATATTTATCTCTTGTTTTCCCTCCTGCCAAAGTCCAAAATTCCAGTGTTTTTTCTTCAGTAATTTAATTAGGCCACAAGTTTGAGGCTTAATGGTAGATCAAAAAAATGTATGATATGCTTGAGAGATCAAGACAGCAAATTGATTACCGTTGCAGCAGAGGTTGGCAAATGTGGGAGAGGGAGCAGGTACTGCCCTGTGCTGCGGGATCTGAGTCAGTGATCAAGGTCAGTCTCCATTCATTAACTCCGAGGGCTTGCCGTCATGGTAAATACGACCGCTCATACCTTCTATGACAGTTACAGCCTGGTGCAGCGCTGGGATGGCTTGTGTTCACTTCAGTCATGTCTGAGAGTGATATAAGATGCTCCAGTGTTAGAGTAGCTCATATGGATTGCTGACCACCTTGAATAGTCTCCTAATGGCCACAGCTGAAATGAAGATTCTTCCCAAGGTACAAGTGAGGATAGATACAGTGCTGTATGCTTAGATGAGAAGGAATTCTGGAGCTGGTGAGATAGCTCATCGGTCTAAAGCCCCTGCTTAGGCAACCACAGAGACCATAGTTTGATCCCTGGTACCACATGCTGTGCCAGCCCCACCCCCAGGGCAGGCTGAGCTGGTCATAACATAAATAAATAAAGTTAAAAAAGAAAAAAAGAAAAATTTCTGTTCCTAAACTAATCTTTTTTTTTTTTTTTTTTTTTTTTTTTTTGGCGGGACCGGGCTTCAAACTCACAACCTTGTACTTTCCAGGCAGGTACTTATGCCACGGAGCTATCTCCCCGGCCCCCCTAAACTAATCTTGTTTTGTGGTACAATATACAAGTATTCCCACTGAGCACTGAGCTACCACCTGAATTAAAGTTGTATATATTGCATTGTAATTGCAAATACCACATCACAAAAGAGTTTTTATCAACACTTCATACATATATGTGTGTGTGTGTGTGTGTGTGTGTTATTTTGCCTATAAATTGCTCATGTGCTTACTTTGAGCTTTAAAATGTTTCACTGGGCTGCGGATGTCGCTCAGTGGCGGAGCACTTGTCTAGCCCACGTGCTGCATTGGGTTTGATCTAGAGCACCACAAAACAATAAAAACAGACTGAAACAAAACACAGATTTTTTTTTTTTTTTTATGTGTCTAGTACAGGGTCTCACTACATAGATCAGACTCATAGTGATTCTCTTGTTTTCAGCCTCCCAAGCATTGTGATTATAAGCATGCACCACCACACCCAGTCTCAATCACAGTCTCAGTGAGCCCTAGGGGTGGGAATTGAACCCCAGTCCTTGTGCTCTGCATAAGCAGGCGCTTTAGTCTGCCAAGCTATCTGGCCAGCCCAAAATGCAGATATTTTAAGGTTAAGGTTTAGTTTTGTTTTGTTTAACATATCACTACATTCTTCCTTTCTGTGCCTTGTACAGGATCCATACACACTGTGATGCCCACACATACTCAGTTCCCAAGCATGCAGCTTATGAGAAACCTGTCCACTGTGGTGAAGTTCATTTAAAGCCTTCACTCTGTGGCTGAAGAGCTAGCTACATGCCAGTGTGGGGCCTAGTAAATCCTGAGTTTATACTGGTTTGCTGAAGATTCCACTAAAGGTTCTTTGAGGTTTATTATTGATCTGTTTTATAAAGCCACCACAAATAATCCTGACACCCAGTGGATCGTGAAACCAGGGCCACCCCATCCCCCACCCTCCCCACCCTCCCCACTCCCCTACACAGCAGAATCTCTGGGCCACCAATTCCCCCCACACTATGATAATTCTCCCTGTGTGGCTTGCAGAAGGTACAGAGCTCTCCAGCTCTAGCATTAGCACTGAGTTAAATAATGTCTGTAAAATTCACATCTAATCATCGGCTTAGGACAGGCGAACAAAATATAGCATGAAGATAATATTATGTGTTCAGCCTTTTACACAGAAACATTCCAACTTGGTTTGGAATTTTTTGGCATGTGGATAACTTAGCTGTGCTATGTAGTATAATTCGTTTGCTTCAGAGTTTTTTAGTGTGCTTTAGAAAGTTGCCATGCTAACATTCATAGATACAAAATCTAAAAATCTCAATTTGCTACTGCTTTTTTTGTTTGGCCTTTTTTTGAAACAGAGTCTTACTATGCAGTTCAGGCTTGAACTCACTTTTGTAGCCCAGGCAGGTCTCAAACTCACACTGATCTTCCTACTTCAGCCTCCCAAGTGCTGGGATTATAGGCATACAGGCATGTGCCACCACGCCTAGCTTTGCATTTGTTAAATATGTTAAAGTACATTTGAGTAGCAGGTGATTTTGATGGTAAGATAATGCAGTAGGATTTTAAACTTAAAAGTAGTTATGGTTATTGAATCATCTTTACTTACCTCCTTTAAAATAGATTTTTCAGGCAAGAGGCTACTCTGGAAATGCAACTCTAGGAGGCTGAGGCAGAGGATTGTGAGCTCAAATCCAGATGAAGCAACTTAGGGAGATGCTATCACAACAAACAAGACAACAACAGCAAAATCTGTGTGGATGTAGCTCAGTAAGAAGGCCCTGGATTCAATCTCAATATTATAGGTTGGCAAGAGAGTCTTGGCTCCTTTCAATTGCATAAATTGATTGGAAGTGTCTGAAAGTACATTGATATTCATTGAGCATTAATGGGTTTGCCTTACGTAGAATTTTGCAAGGCTCCAGTAAATATCGACACTTCCCATTGACCTGAAGCAAATAAACTGAATACTTACCTGATATAATGATTTGCAAAGCCATTAAAGATGCTGATCCCTGAGGGGCTGGCAAGATAGCTCATCAGTTTATAGTACCTGCTTAGGCAAGCTCAGGCAACTACAGTGACTGCGGTTCAATCCCTGGTACCACATGCTGTGCCAGCCCCACCCCCAGGGCCATCTGAGCTGGCCATACCATAAATAAATAAAGTTAAAAAAAAAAAAAGACAGTGATCCCTGAGACACGGGAGACAGGAAAGCAAGCACTACAGTTGTCCCCGCTCTTAGCTAGTATGTACGTAGGAAAGGGAGATCCAAGTGGAATACAGCTGTTTCTCTGAATGGACAGTATGCAGCTTGGGGTACCACAGAGGAAGAAGAAGAGCAAGTGAAAGAGACAGAGAGAGGAAGATGCAGAGAGACAGAGAGAGGCAGCCAACTCCCTGCCTTCAGCTGAGCACCAGATCAGTATGCAGGAAGTCACCCAAGGCTCAGGAAGGCCCCACTTCAGAAGACGAGAGGACATACACAGAAACTCACACAGGCCAAGCATGACTTCTGTCACCTCGTCAAGAATAAGAAATTCTTATACCTTACCTACAAGCAGATAGAAGCTTTTTGTCTCAACAAGGGGCACAATTTCTTTTGAATTCTTGCAGTTCTGCTTATCACTGGGTAAAAGAATCAAAAGTGTCGCATAACTAAATTGCTTTTAGCTAATGATGAAGAGAAAAATGTTGTCTAATTCTTTCAGTATATGTAGCTTTATTCAGCTCACAGTTACTGGAGGTTTCAGTCCATATTCAGCTGACCTACGGCTGAGTGGAAGAGAACAAGGAGCATCCAGTTCATGGTGGTGAAACAGCAAAAAAATGGCAAGAGGCAACCAACCAACCAGGGAAACAGAGCAACAGAGAGAGTCTGTCTCTCTTTGTTACATTCCGGCTCTCTGCCTCAGCCCACACTCATAATCCCAGCTGTACTCAGACCGATAACCCCATCAGTACTAAAACACATAATCCCAGTGGATCATGAGTCAAGTCTCAAACTCCAGAAGTTCCCACCCCATGATTGCATGAGGCTTTGGGGGGACACCTAGACATAATCCATAGCAGACCTAAATACTAAATTAAATGCAATGAGGTGGTACATGTCTATGGTAACAGCAACTTGGGATATTGAAGTAGGAGGATTACTTGAGTCCAGAAATCTAAATTCAGCCTGGGCAGCACAGTTATAGCGTATCTCAACCAATATCTCAGTCAGTCAGTCAGTCAGTCAGTCAATCTCCAACCAACTAAAAGATAGGACTTGTCAGATTGTATAAAAATGGCCAACCATATGCTTCCTGCAAGAAATCTACTTAAAAGATAAAAATAGGTCAACACTATTTTTAAATGAGCAGTGGCAGTTGTATTTAAAAACAAAGTAAACTTTAAGACAAAGTATATCATCACAGTGTAAAGCAACACTTCATAAGGATAAAGAGGTAAGTTAATGAAGATCACATCAATTCTAAATGTTTATGTCCCTAGAGAACTTCCAAATCCATGAGACCAAACCAAGAGAACAACAAACAGATTTAGGTAAACACGTAATTATGGTTGGAGATTTCCACATTCTTTTTCCAGTAATTGAGAGGACAGACAAAATTATCAAATACAAAAATATAACTTTGATAACCAGCCTCTGCTAATTAGCTTTCATATAAAAGCAGTAATAACAAATTTCATTTCCAATAGCATAACCACCTTACTTTCATGTGCACATAATTTCTACAGCAATTCATATCCTGAGCTATAACACAAGCACCAATATTTTTAAAGGATTTAAATCATACGAGGTGTTCTCTGACAAAAACGGAATTAAAATAGAAATCAGTAACCACAGGGTACTTTTGAAAATCTCCAAGTATTTAGAACTTCGTATTTCTAAACAAATCAAGCATCACAGGACAATATTTAGGATTGTGTAAACTACACTCAGAGTAAATGAAGTAGTCAAAATTTGTGAAAGACAGGGCCAGCCAGTTAGCTCAGTGGATTAGAGTATCTGCTGAGGCCAATGCAGGGACTGGGGTTCAATCTTCAGGCCTGCCATGCTGAGATCATGATTGAGACTGCACCTGGTGGAGTGTGCTTATTATCCCAGCACTTGGGAGGCTGAACACAGGAGAATCACTGTGAGTCTGATCTGTGTAGTGAGACCCTGTAGACTGTGTACTAAATGTGTGTGTGTGTGTATATATATATATATATATACATATATATATATATATATATATGAAATGCACTAAAACAATAGAGGAAATTTCACTGTAATAAATTTCTATATTAAAAAAGAGGAAAGGTATCAAGAAACTCAACTCACATTTTAAAGCTAGAATAAGAATTATTCCAGGCCGGGCTTGGTGGCGCACTCCTGTAATCCCAGCACTCGGGAGGCTGAGGCAGGAGGATTGGTGAGAGTTTGAGACCAGCCTGGGCTACAAAATTGAGCTCAAGGCCAACCTGAACTGTACAGCGAGACCCTGTCTCAAAAAGACCAAAAAAAAAAGAATTACTCTAGTCCACATAGCTCTTTTGTAGAGCTCATGTTTACACTGTGATGCCCAGGGTTCAATCTAGCACCACATTCATTAAAGAAGAAAATGTAGAATAAGTATCAAAATAGAAATCACTTGGAGAAAAATCAATGAAACTAGTTTCTTTCATTTTTAAAAAAGCCAATTGGGAGGCCTGCGCGCCCGCCTGGTAGGGTCCCTCAGCCCCTCTGCTTCTCTTCTGCGTTCCTGTGACTAACTTCCTGTTCCAGTCCCTGGTCCCCGGTCCCCAGCCTGTCAGGCCCGCGCACCCGCTGGGTATGGTCCCACGGCCCCTCAGCTTCCTGGGTCAGGATCCTTGGCCCGCCTTCCCCTTCCTCTTTACCTTTTTTTTGAACCCCACCTGACCAAGCTCCACTACCGAACCCATCATACATCTTGTCTGGCAACCGATCTGGTCCACAAGCCTACCAAGACTCCTCAATTCCAAAGCTCCACTTCCCCCTACAGACCACACCCACAGAGCTTCACAGCAGCCAGCAGCCCAAGCTCCGACACGAAGCCGGAACTTCTATAGGGGAACCAACTTGGAGGCTCCAGACCAAAGGCCCATAGACACTTACAGCATAACGCCACCAAAGTGCAGAGGTCGCTTCCATACAAAATGATAACAAGGAGTAGGATGCAATCTCAGGGCCCGAGCCCACCCAAATCAAATACAGAAGACACTACCATGGAAGAAAATGGGAATCATGCAGATGAAACCTCTAAATTGGTAGCATCTGAGGCAGACAGACAAGTGCAGAAACTTATAGAACAACTGAGATCAGAGATAACATCTAAAGTAAAAAAAAGAAATACATGAAGTGGAAAAATGGCTGGAGAAATGTATAGAGGAAATTAGAGCAGAAATAATATCTAAAGTTAACAAAGACATGTCTAAATCAATAGCATCCCAAGTAGGGGAACAACTACAGAAAAGCAGAAAGGAGAACAGAACAGAAATAATCTCTGAATTAGAGAGAGAAAGGGTAACCATAATGACAGACTTCAATACTACTAAAGAAGACATCGATAAAAAATTAGAGGAGAATAGAAAAATGATGGAGTCCCTGACAGAGCAATAGAGGAAAGAAATAGATCGCATGAAACAGTTTCAAAGAGATATACAAGAAAATAAAATCTCGAAAAAATAAAAAATCCAATTGGGCCTGCTGATAAAACTCAATAGTAGAGGGGTGGTGAGATGGTTTAGCAGTCTATAGTGCCTGCTTAGGTGAGCTTAAGCAACTGCAAGGGACCTTAGTTGGATCCCTGGAACCACATGCTGCACCAGCTCCACCCCCAGGGCAGGCTGAGCTGGCCATTAAAAAAAAAAAAGCCAATGTCAATGATTCAATATTATTAATGAAAAGTCACATCTTTATAATGAAAGCATATTTTATGCATCAGGGGTAAAATTTGACATTTATTAACAGTTTTGAATTTGCTAAGTTTAACTTGGTATTTATTGTTAATTAGTTCTAGGAGGCAGAAGAAGCATCAAAAAATGACAAGTACCAAGCAAATCATCTTACCTGGAAAGGTGGTAGGTCATGAGGCAGGCAACACCAAGTTCTAGCTCATGCGTCAAGTACCAAACAACAAGCACTGGGACAAAAATGTTTGTGTCAAAATGTGTTGAGTACCAAATGTGCCCAATTTCAAAGCAGCAGAGTAGCAGGGGAGGACTGTGCATTGTCACCTGTAATTCATGTTTACACTGCCAGGCTCTGTCTGCATCTGACCTGGTCTGATGTACATTTTCTGATTCTAGATGCATTCTGCCTCCCTAGTTGAAACCTTGTTCCTGTCTACCTGTATCTAACCCCTCGACCTGTAGTAACCCCAACCTATTACTCTCCTCTCTGTGAGCATAAGTTTTAGATTCCTTATGTGAGTGAGACCATGTAGTATTTGTACTCCTGTGTGTGGCTCACCTCACTTAGGGTGATGTCCTCCCTGCTCATCCATGTTGTTGCAAAGGACTGGAATGAATGAATGGGTGTGCGTACATATATATATATACACACATGTATACATGTATACACTCATCTACATATATACACATGTATGTGTATATGCACATGCATATGTTTATTTTTTTACGGGACTGGGGTTCAAACTCACGACCTTGAACTTGCCAAGCAGGCACTTGTGCCACAGAGTTATCTCCCCAGCCCTATTATGCATGCATATTTTCAAACATATATATATATATATATATATATATATATATATATATATATATATATATATATATCAAACTGAAATCCAACTTTTACCGTTTGGAATCCACAGCTTCTGATTTGGTCAGCTGCGCATCCCTCATTGGCTGTCTTCTTCTGTGGAAGTTTTGCTTGGATGTTCTATTTTGATATCTGTATGGCAAAATCTTTTACCCTCTTATTGGTTTAGTACTTTAAGCCTGAGACATAAAAAGGAAGACTATCAGTGAAAATCAATTGAAATGTAGTTAGACAAAGCTCTGATGTACAAGGCAGAAGGCCTCGCTGCGGCCCAATGTAATCAATTAGGGCCCTTCAGCTGCGCGCAGGGTTTTACCCGGCCAATCACTTTTCACACATTTCCTCCATTAGCTTGAATAGAGTTCTTTTTTTTTTTTTTTTTAAATGTGAATTATGATGAATGAGATTGTTGTTATGAATGTAGAGACGGGTCATTATCCTACAGAAATCCGACCATGCTGGTGGTTAGTGATTAGTGGTATCTGCTGCTGCTATCAATAAAGTACAGATTTATCTGTCTCAAGCTATGATTGGGAAGCTGTAGTCATTGTTATCTAATTTGTTGTTATCTAATTCATTTAGCAATGTTACAATACAAATTTATTACGATACCAAATTGTTTTTGTTCATCTGGGTAATTTACATAATTTTTAAAATTAGTTGGGAGATAAAGGAATATGATTTGTCAAAAGTACAACTTTTTCATGCCTTAAAATCTGACGTCTTTCTGAAATTAGTATCACCAGTTTTTTTAAGTTTATTTTTTATTATCAAATCATTTTGCGAGTGCTAGTATTTTTATTTGATGCTCTTTGCATCAAAGACTGCTTTGCTTAGACCTAGCTTGGATGCATTTTTAATTTTTTTTTGTTCTTAAAGACTATAAAAAATTGTCCAAAAAGAAAATCCAATGAGAATGATACAAAATTTCACTAAACAAAATGATAGGAATTCAACAATGGTTGTTATATTGCATGTTGCTGTCTTTAAGCTAGTTGTCTAGATTACCAGATATAAAGTTGTAAAATTGGTCAAAAAATTTAAAAGAAGAAAAAACATTAAGCATTAACTAATTGTTCCTTTCAATAAACCAGTAGAAATAAGCAGTACAGTTATCTAAGCAATCTTGCATATGTGCATATATTTTTCTCCTTTTTTTTTTATCCTTTCTTTCATCCCAATTGTTTGTTCCCTTTTTCTCAACAGTTTCTTTGTTTTTCACAGTTATCTTTTGGGTTTTATTTACTCTTTCAGGTTCTTACACTAGGGAGACATTATGATATTTACATACATGGGTCTGATTTATTTCAGTTATGAGTATTGCTTCTAGTTGCATTCATTTACATATAAAAGCCTCAAATTTATCTTTTTTATAGCTGAATAATACTCCAGTGTATAAAAATACCACATCTTTTCTATCCATTGCTCAGTTGATGGGCATTTGGGTTGTTTCCAAGATTTAGCTATGACAGTTATGCTGCTATAAACATGAGTGCACATAAATCAGTGTGATGTGATGTTTTCAGTTCTGGAAAAATACCCAGGAGGGGAGTAGATGGATTGAATGAGACCTCTAATGCTAGTTTTTTGAGGAATCTCCACACTCATTTCTATAAGAGAGTATCACCAGTTTTATTACCCTGGGTATAGCTCTTCAAATTGTCAAAAAGTGTAGAATGCTTTTTTGTTTCTGTTTCTGTACCAGAAATCAAACCCAGGGCCTCATGCTTACTGGGCAAGTGCTGTACCATTGAGCTACTTCCCTGTCCCAAGGTATAGCTCATGGGTGCAGCTTGGATTTCCTCTAAGAACAGGCTGAGACTTTAAACAATAAAGTCTTTGAAATGATGTGATTATTTTTCTGAGCTCTATGTATTCAAGAGACAGAAGGGAGTTAATTGGATTTTGTTTAATGCACAGCATGACTGAGATGCCATTACTAGGCGAATTGGGCCAGTGAGTCAAACTGGAGCATATTTCATTTTTTAAGAAATCAATCCTTCCAAAACTTCTACTGAAGCAGATTAGTTAAAAAATGTCCAGCTAGACACAGTTATTGACTTTTAATCAAACTTGTTTTTCTTTTTTTAATTTTTCTTATTTTTTTTTTAAATTATGGCTGGCTCAGCCTGCCCTCGGGGTGGGGCTGGCGTAGCAGGTGGTGCTGGGGATTGAACCACAGTCCTTGCAGTTGCCTAAGCTTGCCTAATCAGGCGCTTTAGACCACTGCACCATCTCGCTGGCCCTCAAACTTGCTTTTCTTTGCCTGTACATTTCCTTTTGTTGCTTCTATATAAAACACCTATTGTCACAGAAAATGGCTCTGTCCCTTTCAGTCTAGAACATACCTCCTATAGGAAGTACTCCACCCTCACAGATGTCAGCACATAGTTAGAACATTTGCACTGCAGGCAGGTATGGAAAGTTTTAATTCTGCATGGAAAGGCAGGAATTGTTGCCTGAGAGCGCCGAATGCTAGTGAAGATCCCTGGTTGAGACATTTTTAAATGAAAACAGGCAGCCTTTGAGTCCCATTGATGAAAAGACCTCTGCGTCGTCGCAAGCCATCACCAGGCTGAGGGAGGAATGAATACTCAGTGCTAAAAGAGTTAATAAACACCGAGAGCTGTGCTCATCTTGTAGTTTTAGTGAGGCTTAGTCTGTAAGCTTGATTACCTCCTAACCCTCTGCCTCTCATCTCTCCCTTCAAGCACTGCAGGGCTTTATGGTGGTATTAGTGGCATTTTGCCCATCATTGGCTTTAGGGAAATTATTTTACAAGAAAGAAAAGCAGAAAGATTCGATCTGTCTGCTACGTGTGGTCATTAACACAGTAATAACCTTATGGCCTCTACAGGGCAGGAAGAGATGTCTGTCCTTACTAGAAAAGGGATGGCAGACTGTCACTTGTATTTTGTTTGTTTATATCTTGTCACCCACTTTATTGCCATCTTTTGACATTATCGTCTGGACAGACTCATATTAGATACCTTTATTTGACCTCAGTTGTTTGTCACAGAGTGCTCTCTTTCTGTGACAATTCATAAAAAATACATCCTCAAACAGTAACTGGGTATGTTTATGGGTTTTTTTCCTAAAGACACATATGCAGATTTGCTATGTAATTAATTCTGAGCATTGAGATATTCTAGAGTCTGAGACCAGATTGGGCACCCTGTTTTGCCAAACATCATTAAGTCATTAGTGGGGAGGACTTGTGAAGGCCCGATTAAAAGCTCAGAGAAGCCCGTGTACATTTTTATATTAATCCCTAGAGCTTTCCAATATTCTCTTTTCTCTTTCTAATGAGGAGTCTGAGAAGATGATGTATTATTTCATTTTTAAAAATCTTGGAAGGTAAACAAAGACAGACAATGATTATGGCCACCAACAAGAGATCAAACCAGCGAGCCAAGAAACTGCAATAAGCAAGTAAATATTGAGCCAATATATTTTAAATTGGGAGCATTATGTAGGAATAATGTGGCTTAAAGTTCGACTTAGTGCAGTTGGAGGATGTGAGAGAGCTGGTGAGAGTTGCCCGCGGGTGCTTCAGAGTTAACGGTCAGGTTGGCCGAGGAACGGGGGATGCACTAGAAGTCTAAGGAAGCAGCTCAGGGCTTGATGGCCAGTAACGCCTACAGCTGCCTGCCCTGAGCAGAGAGCTGGGTGTTTGCACAGTGAGACAGGAACCTGCGGGCACCTCACAGGAGCCTCACAGGTGGCACACAGCACTGTCTGCAGCGGGCTTTGTGCTGTGGGCGAGAATAAAGTTATCCAAGCCCTTGAAATGATGAGCCAGTCAGGACATAGAATTTAAGCTTCATGAAGACAGGATCTTGGGCCAGCAAGATAGCTTAGAGGTCTAAAGCGCCTGCTTAGGCAAACTTAGGCAACAGCAGGGACTGTGGTTCAATCCCCGCCACCACATGCTGTGCCAGCTCCACCCCCAGGGCAGGCTGAGCTGGCCATAACATACATACATACATACATACATACATACATACATACATACATACATAAAAAAGTTTAAAATAAAAAAGACAAGTTCTAATCTTTTGTCACTGAATCCCTAGCTGCTGCAATTATCGTCAGCAAATAATGACAAATTTGGCATGATTTTTAGTTCATTCGTGGCAGTTCGTGTGACCACCAAGGGATAAGAGAGGTATTTTTATTTTTATTTTATTGTTTGGTACCAGGGATTGAATCAGGACCTTGCACTTGCCAGGCAGTCACTTGTGCCACTGAGCTATCTCCCCAGCCCCACCAAGGTATAAGAGATGGTTAGGTCCTTGCCTACATCTGTGCTTATCCACGAGAGAAGGCCTGAAACTCACAAGCCCATCTGGAATAGCCACATGTAGCATTCTAAGCAGACTAGAGCAAGAAATGGAATTGATGCTGAGCGTGGTGGCCCGAGCCTGTTATCCCAGCCCTTGGGAGGCTGAGGCAGTAAGATTGGTGTTAGTTCTGGGGCAGCCTAGGATACATATTGCATTCAAAACCAGGCTGAACTATATAGCAAGACTGGAAGGAAGGAAGGAAGGAAGGAAGGAAGGAAGGAAAGAAGGAAGGAGAAAGAAAGAAAGAAAGAAAGAAAGAAAGAAAGAAAGAAAGAAAGAAAGAAAGAAAGAAAGAAAGCTTTCCAAAAAAGAAGTCCCCTTTCATTTTAAAATGTAGTTTCTTGCTTTTATGGAAAAATATTACTTTTAAACTTGCTGTTTAGGGGCCAGGGAGATAGCTCTGTGGCACAAGTGCCTGCCTGGCAAGTGCAAAGTCGTGAGTTCAAAGCCCGGTCCCACCAATAAACAAACAAACAAACAAATAAATAAAATAAACTTGCGGTTTAATTTTGGTTGCCAAGCTGTCCACCACCAGAAAATTCATTATCAAGAGTTCATTAGAATAAAGGCTAAAGGGGCCTGGCAAGATAGCTCAGTGGCATAGAGTGCCTGCTTGAGAAGGCTTGGGCGGCTTCAGGGACAGCGGTTCAATCCCCAGCACCACATGCTGTGCCAGCCCTGCCCTCAGGGCGGGCTGAGCCGGCCACAAAAATGGGTGAATAAACAAACAAAGGTTCTGAAACAAGAAAAAATAAATAAATAAATAAAATTTAAAAATTCTTTAAAAAAAGAATAAAGGCTAAAATCTGGTCTTAAGTATGTTTTTACCCAAATGTGTTCACAACTTTTTGTTGTTTCCTGAGTTCGATTCCTGAGGCAGAAGGATTGCCCTGAGGTCTCAGCCCAGTACCTCAGCACTGAGTGCTCTTCAGTGTTCCTGAGTATGAGAAAGCTAGGATATGCTTTATGAAGAAAGCTGCATGAGTAACATCTTTATATGAACAAACATTGTAGTGTTCTTGGTTATTTATTCATTGGCTTTTGGAGATGGAATCTTCATATGTAGTTCATGCCAGCCTTGAACTTACTATGTAGCCTAGGCTGGCCTCCAACTCCTAAAAGATCCTTCTACCTTGTCCTCCTCAATGCTGAGGTTACAGGTGTGTGCCACCATGTCTGGCTCTCTTGGCTATTATTTTAACATTAATAAAGCAACAACAGCAACAATAAAATTCACCACTCTAGGGCTAGCCAAATAGCTCAGTGGATTAAAGTTCCTTCAGGCAGGTGTAGGGGCCAGCGGGTTCAATCACCTGGGGCGCACTGACATGACAATTGAGACTAGGAGTGGTGGCTCACACCTGTAATCCCAGCTCTTGGGAAGCTGTAAACAGGCGGATCCCTATGAGACTGATCTAGTAGTGAGACGCTGAACACCCTGTAGACCCTTCCCTAAAATACAGAAAGAAAGAAAGAAAAAAAAATTATATATATATATAAACTAGCCAAATATATATATATATATATATATATATATATATATATGGCTAGTTTCTAATACATTTAACATACAATCCAATTATTCTACTTTTAGATATTTACCCAGGAGAAACAACACTCTCTCTATGTTTACGTAAAGCCTGTGTATTGGTGTTCATTGTAGCCTTGTTTGTAATAGCCAAAAAAAAACCCTCAAAACTGAAAACTGAACGTTCATCAGTTGAAGAGATAAGGAGACTGTTATACCCTTACTTAGCAATAAAACTACTTATATACATTGCAGTATGGATTAATTTCAGAAGCATCATACTAAGTAAAAAAAAGACAGAAAAGACTATAAAATAGGTGATTTCATTTATATTGAATTCTAGAAAAGGTAGTGCCTGAGAGGCATAATTCAGATCGGTGATTTCCTGAAGCCAGAACTCAAGGAAGATATTAACTTGAAAGGGGTGTAAGAGAGCATTTGGGGACGAGAGACACTACAGCTTGCAGTGATGATTGCATACTATACGCATTTAAAAAGTTAGCAAACTCGACACTGAAAATGGGTGAGCTTCATTAAAGGTAAGCTAAGGCCACTATAAAGCTTAAGTAAAACAACAATGACAGGCCGGCCAGGTGACTCAGCAGACTAAAGCTCCTGCTTAGGCAGAGTGCAGCGTCCAGGGTTCGATCCCCTTCCTGCTGAACCGGCCCCACCCCTGGGGTGCGCGGAGGCGGCGACTGAGACTGGATGTGGTGGCACGAGTCTGTAATCCCAGTGCTTTGGAGCTGAAAACAGGAGAATCACGACAAGCCCGGTCTATGTAGTGAGACCCTGTAGGCCCGGTACTAGATGCATTTTTTTAAGAAAAGACAGAAACTACAAAGCCCAGCATAAAACTCGTGCCTACTTTTCCAACTTGAAAACAGCAAACGCTTAATTTTCATTGCGCTTATGAGCCTTAATGTCAGCAGAAGATACGGGCTACCTCCCTATAAGGCAGTAATAAGGCAAGTTTTTCTTCCTTTGCATTGCTCGTGGGCTAAGGGTTGAAATACTTATCCATATTCCTCCACGTCCTTCTCGTCCATGACCATGCTGTGACCTCTCAAAACAAAAGTTAGAGATCGGAAGTAACTAACTGACAATTATAGTGGCTGATGCACTCGGGTTTAAATAGAAGTGTCCTCAGTTAAAATATGGTTCATGCATCGGTCAAACTGTCCTTATTTCCTTTAATTGAATTAAGATAGACAAATGAGAGATGTGTGCAAGACAGAAAAGAAAACCCTTTCACAAATCACTCCTAGCCTCTCTTGGAGTGTAAAACGAATCAATTAAAAGCATGTCAGGGCATCATTTACTCCTCGGCAGCTTCAGCATGGGAAGTGCTTTGTAAAAATAGAAATTTGGAGTCAACAGTGAAAGATGTTTTCATGATATCGCTAAGACTTGTGGTTTATTTTATTTTATATGCTTTTGTTGGGCTATACACGACAATTTTCTGCTTAAAATCCTTCATTTTTGAGTTTCATCTTCACATTGGAAATACCAACTAATAAGAAAACGCACAGTTCACAACTTCTAATACACGTTGTTTCTTTCTTTCTTTCTTTTCTTTTTTTTTTTTTTTGTGGAACCAGAGATCAAACTGAGGACCTTGCACTTGTCAGGCAGGCATTTATGCCCCTGAGCTATCTCCTCAGCCCCCCATAGTTCATATTCATGTCGTCATTTCCTGAGTGTATTTTCCAGGGACAGGTATGAGAATAGGATGGAGGAGCAAAGACAAGTTTTACTTCTTGACCTGATACCCAAGTGCTTTAAAAAAATACAGTGTCCTTCCTCTTGTTGGTGTATTTAATTAGTGGTTTGTGTACTATAGTGTATTTATGAACTCATGTACATTCTGTAAAATAATTTTTCATCTGGCTGTTGAAGTTTTTTAAAATTAAAACTAGTTATGTGTCCCTCTACTGTATCATACTTCTTTTCACTCAACCATACACACAAATTTATATTGCTTCGCTTAGAGTCTGCTTTCTGTTTGTAATTCATACCTTTTCACACTGGAGTATTTTTTTCAGCTTTCTCAATTCATAGTCATAATGTGTTCGGTTTGCACACTGAACTATTTCTCCAGCAATATTTTAGAGTATACATTTGAGTAGGGAGAAAAATGAAGCAATCCTTTTTCATTTAAACTTCCAAAAATATTGATGTACATTTGATATGTACATTTTGATTTTTATGGAATCAGCTTGCTGACACAAAGCAACTCTTAGGATTTTTGTCTGCTATGAGGGCCACCAGGATAGGCCTTTCACCAAGAGATGCTAAGAAGTCACTCAAAGTACCCTGCGTATCAGCCATTTTTGTAATGAGTTACCAACATTTTTGTAATGTAATCACCAACATAGTTGGCCTTGATTTTTCTCTTAGCTTTATATTGTATACTTTAAATATTTTCCTCTCCATGGGGCTGACGAGATAGCTCAGCAGTGTAAAGCACCTGCTTAGGCAACCATAGGGACCACAGTTGGATCCCCAGCACCACATGCTGCGCCAACCCCACCTCCAGGGCAGGCTGAGCCAGCCATAATGTAAATAAATAAAGTTAAAGAAAAAAGTTTCCTCTTCAAATACCTAGAGCTGGAGAGAGTCACTTTTCCCCTAATAAATTAATAAAATTCGAAAAACTAGGACAGGAAACTCCAATTACTGGCAAACAAATTTGGGATTATTTATTGATAACCCTGTTCACTGGTGGTATGAAGTGTGCCTGTCACCTGCCACTAGCAGTTAACAATGTCAGCACATTATGTTCTCTTTTTATTTACCCTGGTGGCAACATGTTCTGAACAGGGCCACTAACGGTGGGTCGAGAGGTCAGGCTTTGAGGTTAAGCATAGATCGGATCACATGCTGTTAACCTAAGATTAGCAGCTGAAGTTTGTGTTTTGGTTGTTGCTGTTGTTTTCTTTTTGAATTCTGTTCTATTGATGTACAATGCCAACTTAATGCTGCCCAATTTTAGGAAAGGTTCTCCTTTCTGAGCTCATTTTATTTATTTAACTTATCATTAATACATTTTTTTCTTCACTCTGAGAGATGGAGGTGGCAGATCATGAGTTCAAACCCAACTTGGCCCATTTAGCAACCTAGCAAAATCCTAAAGTTTTTACATTTCAAAGTTCAAAAAGAAAATCAGTTAAAGAAAAGGATAAGGAGTTGGGGATATAACTCAGTGCCAGGGCCCTAGGCTCAATCTCCAAGATTGGAAAAAGAAAAAAGAAACAAACAGAGGCTGGGGAGATAGCTCCATGGCACAAGTGCCTGCCCTGCCTGGCAAGTGCAAGGTCCTTAGTTTGAACCCCAGTCCCAGAAAAAAGAAAAAGAAAAAGAAACAGACAAACCAACCAACTCTTTCTTTCTATCCTAGTCCATAGAGCATTGTTAACTTTTTCTAAGATTTAAAAAATTTTCTGATTTTAATGTTCATTTCCCAATGTACAAGTGCAGCTCGGATTTCTTGTATTTTTATACTTTTAGGGATTTTCCCCCACATGTTCACATACCAAATAACCAGCACACCACAGAGCTTTAGGGCTGTAATGGTCTGTCTTCCCTGGAGGGGATTTTATTCCTTACTATTCTTGATATTAATCTATTTTCAACTTGTATACTGGGGAGATAACTCCGTGACACAAGTACCTGCCTGGAAAGTGCAAGGTTGTGAGTTTGAACTCCGGCCCCACAGAAAAAAAAAAAGCTATTTCCAACTTTTAATCAAGCAACTTTTGCTATTGAGGCTTAAGGATCTCCTTCCCTTAAAGGAGATCCCTGATATCTGGAACATATCTGTAGTAAAACATGAAAACATGTCTGTACTCTTATGATGTCATGTTATCAGTGACAGTTGTCTAAATGTGAAAGGGATTTCTTGTAAAAGTATTCTCTTATGCAATTTCCCCACAAAGAATTTCTGCACACTCTCATTTTAAATCCTGGGATACTCCAAAAACCTAGGAACGCAGTATCTTTTAAGTTGTTTTATACCAAAGTGTTGCCTTTCAACCTTGGCTCATTGGACTCCTAGGAGACTTTATGTATCTCTAAAAACTGTTGAGAGCAAATGAAATAGCTCAGCAGTCTAAAGCGCCTGCTTAAGGAAGCTTAGACAATACACAGGGACCGCAGTTCAATTCCTGACACCACATGCCATGCCAGCTCCACCCCCATGTTAAACTGAGCCAGACACACACACACACACACACACACACACACACATACAATAAATAAATAAATAAATAAATAAATAAATAAGTACTATCGGGCACAGTGGCACATACCCATGATCTTAGCACTCAGGAAGGCTAAGGCAGGCTGAAGCTCACTCAGCATTTGAGCCCAACTTGGGCACCTTAACAACTTAGTAAGACCTGGCGTCAAACAGAAAATAGAAATAAAGGTTGGAGATACAGCTCGTTGTCCAGACCCTTGGTTCAATTCCCAGTACTGCATTAACAACAACAACAACAACAAAAAGCCTTGGAGTCTAAGTTAAGAAATCACCCTAAGCTAAGAATACCCAATGTATTAACTATTGTTATTCTATTATTTTGTTATGAAATTGTACCCCAGCCAGAATATATAGTGAGACTCTTGTCTGTCTGTCTGTCTGTCTGTCCGTCTGTCTAAAATGTATTTGGTACAGGGTCTCATTATGCAGCTTGGATGCCTAGTGATCCTCTTGTCACAGCCTCCCCAGCGCTGGGATTACAGGCCTATGCCACGCACCTGTGCCACCACACCTGAACTCAGTGGGCAGGTCAGCATGCCCAGGGGCAGAGCTGATGGGGCATGTGGTGCTGGGGATCACAAACCCGGTGCCTGCGCTGCCTAAGCAGGTACTTAGTCCGCTGAGATAGCCCACTACTGTCCCTAGTACGTTGCCTTTGTTTTTCCCCAATCTGAGCAGTAGATTTTAGCTTTTAAATAACCACTTAGTAAGTACATTATGGGTGCCAAGTACAAGTAAAACAAGTCCATGATACAGATTTGTCAGAGTGCAGTGTCGAGGTCAGCGACTCAGAAGGAAAGGGAAACGGAAACACAGCTGGGGCGGGGGAGTGGTGCATGTGTGTGGTGCCTAGGCCAGAACCCAGGGCCTTCGAAGCACTGGGCAAGCATCCTTCCCCCGGAGGGGTACCTCAGTGCCCCTAAAATGTTTAAATAGGTTGAACCTAAGCTTTAGATTAAAAATTACTTGCATTTCAAATACTGTGATACTGTAAAGAATAGCACATTGCAAAAGAAAAACAAAAACAAAAACAAAAAAAAAAAAAAAAAAACTGCCAGATAGTTATACTATTAGTTTCTCTGAGTTTATTGAAAAGAAAGATTTGTGCTAATATTGTCTGGAGAATTTGTCCTTAAACCTAGGCTCAACCAATCTTATATTCTGGTTAACTACTTTAAAGCTAAGAATACCCAATGTATTAACTATTGTTATTCTATTATTTTGTTATGAAATTGTACTTTTTTATAAAATAAAATATTTAAATTAAAAAAAAAAAAACAAACAAAGAATAACACATTCCAGAGGGCATCACCTCTGTGTCTGAGCTGAGGAAGTTAGGGAATAGTTACAGAAAAATTTCTAAGTAAAGCCTTTAATGAGGTCAGTAGCAATCCTGTAGGGAAAATAAGTGTGACTGAAGGTACAGAGGCAAGAAAAGGCGCTATAGGTTCAGAGGCTCACGGGAGGGGGATGCCTTCGCCATCACGTAAAGCCATCCTAAGGTGGGTAAAGGATGAACCCAGAGCAGTATGGGTGTGCAGCACAGAGCCTGGACTTCAGCCCATAAAGAACAGAGAAAGATTTTAAGCAGAACTGGAGAGACACAAGCTTGCATTTTCAATGTAACTTGGTAGCTGTAGGGAGAAGAGATTTGAAGAAAGGTTAAGACTGGTGTCAGGGAGACCACTTAAAGTGTTGACCTGACCTAGGGCAGGGGTTAATGGAATTGAAAGGAGAAGAATGGAGAGGAGTAAAAGGTGAGAGACATCTGTGAGGAAACCTTGTCAGAGTTGCTGATTGGGCATGAGGAAGAAGAGGCCTTTACTCTAAATCCCGGGGGTTTTTTTTGTTTTGTTTTGTTTTTGTCTTTTTGAGACAGGGTCTTGCTACGCAGTTGAGGCTGACCTTGAGCTCACTTTTGTAGCCCAGGCTGGTCTCGAACTCGCACCAGTCCTCCTGCCTCAGCCTCCCGAGTGCTGGGATTACAGGCGTGCGCCACCACGCCCTGCAACCCGGGGGTTTTGTCTTTGCTTTTTAAACACAAGAAAGTCAAAGAAGCAGTTGACTGGAAAGCTGAATTTAACTAGTGTCAACTTCGATGTTTCTATACGATGACTCAAACCAGATCGTCTTGGTCCTAAGTAAAAATCACAACATTATCAACGGATATTAGCAATGCCCTTGAAATTGGTCAAATACTGCAAACCAAGAGGCAGAAGCTGAACCTACAATGAGTGTACAAGGGACTGTTTCAATCAGAACTACTGTTAAAAATAGAAGATTGTAGGGCTGGTCAGGTAGCTCAGTGGACTAAAACGCCTGCTCAGGCAAAGCACGGGGGCGTGGGTTCAGTTCCCCAGGTGCCAAGCCGGCTGGCCCTGCCTCCAGGGTATGCTGAGATAGGGATTGAGACTGGGCACCCTCTTGGATATGCTGGGCATGGTGGCAGGCACCTGTAGTACCAGCTGCTCGGAGAGTGCCTGAGCCCGGGCATAAGGCACCCTAATAAAAAGCATGCTCATTTGGTTCAGTAATTTTAGTGCCCATACAATATATTGAGACCTCGTTTCTTAAAATTCACACTTGGAAATGGGCCAAAGATGATGACAGCATTAACCATCGTAACTAGCACACTATTTGAGGCCTGCATAAGAGCCGGTTGAGTATGGAAGTAATCATGAACGCCACGTTACCGCGAATTATAAACCAAGTAGAAATGAGTAGCGAGGTGAACATAGGGGCGTTGGATGGCTCCTCTTAGTTTCAAGAGAAGGGTTTTTTTGAGGTAAATACTCAAGCACATATATTGTCTGAAGAGAGTAGAGAAATAGCGGTGAATTGGAAAAAGAGACCGGATGCCTGTGGGGGAAGATCCCAAGCGCACAGTAGGTTGGGTTGGAGCCCTTACCACGAATGTGGGAGCGCTCATGCGAGTAACTGGGCGAAATAGTTAAATGGAGTGGAGTATGTTTTGTATTTATCAACAGGCAGTTGAAGTGTCAAGTTGGTTGGCTTCAAATTCGTATCACCTCCTTTTCCTTCCCTTCTGTACATTTAAGAGAATTCTTAAATTCTCTCTACCGCTGCTTAATTTTTGCTGTTTACGGAGTCCTCTGTCAAAAATTAATACCTTAAAAGTCATTATGTGTGTCACTATTAACATAATTCCAGTGGTAATATCTGGGTATAAAACCTTTCACCTCATATGTATGTGTGTGGGGGGGCTTTTTTAAATGACCATATAGTATTGTGTGATTTATTTAACTACTGGCTTATTAGTCAATATTTTGTTTCTTTTTGCTGTTGTTGGTTTGGTGTACCTGGGGTTTTTAAAACTCTTAACCACTTCCTTGTACATTTAATCCATTTATATTATTACTTCCTCCAGATACATTTCTAGAAGTAAAATTATTGGGCCAATGAGCATGCATTTTATTAGAGGTTTTGATAACTATTTCCAAATGACCTGCCAAAGGTTTGTTAGGTTTATACTCTCACATATACTACAAGAGAATAATTTTTTCCTATCTTCTCCTAATATACACGTTTTGCTATAACATGGCATCTCTGCTGACACAGCACTTGCCTGGCAAGCATAAGGTCTTGAGTTTGATTCCTCATATGGAAAAGAAAAAAAATAGTCTTTTTTTGGTATCAGGTATTTTCATGTCTTTATTATTTGAGACAAGTATTTTGGATTTTTTTATTTATTTCTTAACACGATAAAGTAGTTACAATTAAAAATTATGAAGTAATTTGAACAGAAGGAATTTCAGTATGGTTTCTGTATATAAGTATCTGTGCAGTAGCAATAGACATATTTTCAGCATCACAGAAAACCATATGTGATTATGATGTTGCATGAAACTCATTCAGTGAAGATAGTAGCAATAAACTATTCAAAAAGTAAAAAAAGATGAAAAAGAAAAATTTAGAAGACAGAGGAGCTCAAAAAGAAAATAAATAAATGTCTGCATGAACTCAAACAGGAACAGAAGTGAAAGGGGCCGAGAGGTAGTGGCTGCGTGACTTCGTATCTGAACACAGTATAAGCGCGTGGCCATGAGGCACCTGCAGGATTCCAGGACCTGAAGTGGCCCATTTGAAGTCACACAGGGTCTTCACTAGGACAAGAACAGCTCATGCCAACTGCCATGGGAGCTGTGGTGATTATGAAGCGCTGTGCCTGCAGAGGTTGGAAGAGAAGAACAGTCCACACAGCCACTCGGGGTGACTTCTGACTTGTTTTCTGGTTTGGACCTTCCCCAGTGTCACTGAGGACCAGACCCCCTAACTCCCTAGTACAAGTTCAGATTCTTTTAAAAAAAATTAATTAATTAATTAATTAATTGGTACAGGTCTTGCTCTGCAGCTCAGACTTAGTCATCCTCCTGTCTCAGACTCCCCAGTGCTGGGATTACAGATGTGTGCCACCATGCCCAGTTTTGGTGGCTGGCTAAGTATGGGAGTGACATGGCACGTGATACCAGGGATCGAACCTTAGTCCTTTCACTTGCCAGACAGGCACTTAGACCACCAAGCTATTTCCCCAGCCGAAGTTCAGATTCTTGAAGGGACTCCCAGGGCTTCCATGGAAATCATCACTGTCAGCTGTCACTTAGAGAGAAAACAAATACTTCACAGTAAGTCCTACTTAAGGTGAGTGTCCAAATCAAATGTCACCATCCACATAAGAAAGGAATACATTAATACCAAGGAAAATAACAAGGTAGGGGCTGAAAGCATTCAGGTAGAAGACCTTTATATTTAAAATCCTCAAAAGGACAAAGAAATTACAAGAATTATAAAGCTAGCACAAATGAATAAAGTAAATATGAAGAAAAGCTTTAAGTAAAGCTTTAAGTAAGAAAAGCTTTAATAGTAAAGCCGGGCATGGTGATGCACACCTGTAATCCCAGCACTTGGGAGGCTGAGGCAGGAGGATCAATGGGAGTTCAAGACCAGCCTGGGCTACAAAAGTGAGCTCAAGGCCAGCCTGAACTGCATAGTGAGACCCTGTTTCAAAAAGACAAAAATAAATAAATAAATAGAATAGAATAGAATAGAATAGAATAGAATAGAATAGAATAGAATATTAACAATTAAATAACATGTACTTTGAAATTTTGGGGGTTTTCTTTTGAACATTGAAAATTTAAAATAGGGGCTAGAGAGAAAGCTTAGCAGACTAAGCATCTGGTTAAGCAAGCTCAGGGACCAGGATTCGATCCCTGGCACCACATGCCATGCTAACCCTGCCCTGGACTATGCTGAGATAGCCCCTGAGTCCTGGCATGGGGCCCTTGCCTATAAACCCAGTGCTGAGGAGGATGAAAACAGGAGAATTACTATGAGTCTGAGCTGCATAGTGAGACCCTGTATCAAATACATTAAAAAAAGAAAGTTTAAAATAATGTTAGATTATATATTTGGACAGTAGTTTAATAAGGCAAAAAAAAAAAAAAAACACAGATGTAAAAATGTAAGAGAATAGTTCAGAAACATGGAGTTTTAAAAAATTTATTTTAATTTTATCTATCTATCTATCTATCTATCTATTTATTTATTTATTTTGTGGGACTGGGGATTGAACTTAGGCCCTTGCACTTGCCAGGCAAGTGTTTATTCTGCTGAGCTACTTCCCAGGCCCCAAACATGAAGTTAGAATGTCAATCTATCTAATAATTCCAAACTAAGAAGACAGAAAGGGGTGACATTCTTATGATAAAAATTTTACAGAATTTTAGTTCTCATGTTGAAAGTATGGTGTGAATATTGCACAGAATAAATAAAATAAATTTGGAAAAGATATATATATATATATATATATATATATATATATATATATACTTTGTACTAGGATTAAAGGCCATTGATTTACATTTTACCTACCTGTGTATGAAAATTAGTATGAAGATATATTTCCCTTTGATGGCAGCAGATATTATAAGGGAATGGGATACCAAATCGATGAGCAGAAATAATTCTTATAATTCTATACCTAGCTAAAATTATCTATCAGTACTTTCACACTGTGGCAAGAACTCAGCCAGGCATGGTGGTGCATCCCTGTAATCCCAGCACTCAGGAGGCTGAGGCAGGAAAATTACTGTGTGTTCAGGGCCAGCCAGGGCTGCAAACTGAGTTCAGAGCCAGTCTGGACTGCATAGAGAGACCCTGTCTCAAACACACACACACACACACACACACACACACACACACACACACACACAAAGAAGTGAAACGAAGGCAAAACTAAATGACTGCTATTATACTCTCGTTGAAGAAAAATCTTTTCGTTTAGCATGAGTGTGTGTGTTAGGTGTGCGCTTCAAACTTTTTCTCACTCTGTTGGGCAAGTCGGTCTCCAGCTTCTGGGGTCCTGCGGTTTGCCACCCCAACAGCTTGGAGTAGCTGAGCTTGCAGGGGTACACCATGATGCCCAGTGGAGACCTTGCAAAGATGTACTTCAATAAAAATGTAAATGTAAATGGAGTAGTGACATGCAAGATACAGAACTATGCTGCTAATTAACTTTAAATGGTATAATAAATTTAATAGGATAGCAGTGTCTTTCATTTTATCATTCACTAAATCCCAGGCAATAATTACAAACATCATATGCAGATGTTCAATTGCAACTAAAGCATGTTTAGGAAAAATACTTAGATATTGAGTAATGGAAATGTATAGTTAAAGTATATGAAAAAAATTTATGAATAAACCTTAATAGAAATATAAACTGTAGCTCAAGCAGACTAAAGCACCTGCTTAGGTAGGTGCAGGGACCACAGTTTGATCCCCCGTGTGCCATGCCCACCCCATCCCTGGGGCGCACTGAGAGGGTGACTGAGACTGGGCCTGGTGGTGAGTGCCTATAATCCCAGCGCCTGTGAGGTTGAAAACAGTAGGATCACTAGGAGTCTGAGCTCTGTAGTGAGACCCTGTAGGCCCTGTGAAAAATACATAAAAAAGGAAAGAAATACAAACTATACCTTCCAAACATACAGAGAAAAAAATTATTAAAGGAAACTATAAGAGCCATAAAAAGCCAAAGAGACCATATAAAACTGTGATGCTAGAAAGGAGTCCCCAGTATACTATGAATCACATTTAAGGAGCTATCATGTTGAATTTTTTATATTTTACTTGTAAGAAAAATAATCTGAAGATTGTGCCATTAGCTTTACTCAATGGTAGGAAATTTTAAGTTAGGTTCTGGTGTAAGGAACAAAGAGCTCCATTTTCTTTTCCTCACTACTGCGAACACATTGAATAAGAAAAGCAAAATGTTGCCATCTAGCCTCACGTATTTTGTCGTTAGTTAATCTGACTTTATAGAGGGCTCAAAGATCCCATCAGTCAGCTCCCCTTGATGGGAATTTCATTGCAAATGAAAGCTGACTGCAATTCTGAGCTGTCCTTAAAGCAGTTCCAGATCTCAATCTTGCAAGAGGTTTTAAAGATACACTAAGTATGTGGCTCTTAAATTCATAAGCTGAATTTCCTTTTGGATTGTTTTTCGAAGATCGAAAATGCCTGTGTCAGGAAATATCTTCCCTTTCCATCTCGCAGCTCCCCTACTTGTCAGCTGCTCTGCCCTGACCTCTAAAGTAGGGTTCACATTTTAATTACAGTTATGTGTGGCAGTCTCCGTCTGCCATAGCCAGTCAGCCCACAGGCTCGGCGACAGAGAAGGAAAGAGCCCCTACTCGGCAAGCCATTGTGCTGCTTTCCCTTTGACAGTTAGACTCTTGTAAGTGGTGGCAGTAACTGAAAGGCCTGCAGTTTGTCAGATGCTATATAAATCTTTGGCTTAGGGAGGCATATCCTTTTAGGTATTATTCATCAATTTGTTTTTCATTACATTTCTTCCTTGGCACAAGTCAGTTATCCTTGCAGCATTGATACAATATATGAAAGTTGTGAAAATGTGTTGTTAATTCTCTTATTTCCTTTTAACTGCAAATAGCACACAGGTTGTATGAGATGAATCTTCCTTAATGGAATATTTGTTAGGCACACCCCCACCACCCCCACCACCCCATTATTGTGGATCTCCCCAGCTACAACTGCTTCTAAATTTACTCATTCGCTCTTAATATAGTTATTCACAGATTAAGCCTTTGTTCTGGCTGGTAATGAGGATGAGGAATGGCCTCATTGGCTGCCCGGGGAATGCGTGAGGATAGGCTGCAGCAAATGATCAAAAACCCACACAGGGATTTATCTTTTGTGCTGATCGGGTGTGAGAATCTAAAGTTCTTTCTTTATGGCCAGCCACATCAGAAGCATGTTTATGCGTGTTAAAGCTGAAAATATAACTTCTTTTTAGCTCTCTTCTAATGATGAAAACCACAGATCTACCTAAAGAACTTTTCAGGTTTGTGCATGAAGCCTTGCTTGTTGCCGCCAGTACATTTTTGCTCTGACCCTAGCTGAAGTGAACGTAGTCTGAACGACTACAGAAAAGCTATTCCATAACATAGTGAATCTCAGGATTTATTTTTTCAACTGATACTTCCAGCTCTGGATTCTGTGACATTTGCCCAAAGGGAAACACCGGTCCCCTGGACAGCACTGTGCGCCCATTGTCTGAACTGTCCCAGGAATAGTGCGTAAAGCTGTTTGCATAGCGTGCTAACTCTATCAGGGTCAGTTCCAGTCTGTGGCCGCTAAAAATGAAAACCATGCCCCAACCGGGACAAGAGCAGGGTCAACAGCTGGCAAAGGATATGGCAATCATTTATATAAATATGCTTTCTCAAGCCCACAAAAACAAAAAACCCCAACCCAACAGCTGGGAAGGGTTGGAAGTAGCCCCAAGGCTGGTTAGTCCCCTTCCAGATGGGGAGGTTACACTGGGGCTAGCCAGACTGCTCCACATAGACTTCCGATTTGCATTAGAAATGAAAAGGAGAGAGGAAAGGGAAAAGGAAGAAAGGCTATAAGCATGACTGCTCTGTTTTTCACCTAACTTAATCAAATAAGTGAAGACTTTCCGAGACGGAAGGCTTGCATTTATCGGTATTCACGCTCCGTTTTTTCTGTTTATCATAGTGTCTAATACACTTCTTAACTGCTTAAACAGAAAGCATATATGCTCCAAAGTATAGTTTATATATAATGTCATGGTTATTTGTAGACAGATTGAAGAACCAATCTCAGATTTATGTCCTGTTTACATCTTCCAAACACTTATGTAGAACATTCAATGCTAGAGAAGATAATAATTGTGGTGTTGGCTCACTCCCAGAATTTTATCCAAAGGATAGGATTCGTTTTTGTAATTTGATTTGCTTTATAATACATCATTATTGCACATCTAATATATCCAACAGAATAACGAATACCATTTTCTGGGGTTCATCTTAAGGTTGCATACTATGAGGTGAAATATTATTTGCATAACCTGTCAATGCTGCAGTAGGCAGAGGTGGGGCATCAGTGACTTTCACTCTTCCAGGGTGACATAGTGAAAGAAAAGACACTACAGTGATGCTGAAAATTTTGTTTTCGTTATCTTGAGGTGGGCAGCCTCTTCATAATAGTGCCGAGTTCTGCAGAAGCCAAATCGAATGGCAGCAGCCCTTTTTCTTCCTCTCCAGCCTTGTATTTGCATAAAGGAAAGCTTACATAAGACTACACTACAGGTATAGGATAGGCTCATGATGTCTGAGCCCATAAAGAGATGCAAGTTAGGTTCATAGGCCAAAATTGGGGGGCTCTCTTAGAAAGTGTGTTGGTTTGATATAGAAGTTAAGTAATGCATTTTTCTTCTTGTAGTCATTTACCTGAACTAAACATTTTATCTTTACTCATGGGATGTCAAGCTAGAAGGAACTGTAGTGGTCATTTCAGATACCTTTTCTCATCATCCTGCTAGAGTAGTAGCAATCAGAAAGATAAAATGTGCAGCTAACAGATGGCGTGGATCCTGACATCAGGTATTTAGCTTCCCACTGCATGTAGAAGACAGACCAGTATTGTCCATCCTGAGGACCCGTAGTCGTGAAGCAAACTGATGAAGCCCTGCAGAAGACCTGCATTTTCAAATGTATCTTCTGATGTTGTGTATGCTCAGATGTGCTGTGTAATTATATTTAGTTCCCACTTTATTTTGTTCCAGGGTCCAGCAGCATGGAAGCAATAGTTGCTCAAAGTATCAGTGGTTTTTTTTTTTTTTTTTTTTTTTTTTTTAGAAATTATGCTGGGTATAGGTTTTGAGAGTCTATCTCCTTCATACATGTAGCTCTAGATTTTAACCTTTTGAAGAGTAAGGAAACTGGGTCTTACATTTGTATTCATTGAATCTAATAAACATGAATACCTCCTGGATGCTTGCTGATATGTAGTTAAAATAAAGGGTAGGAGCCAATCAATAAGTGAAGTGTAGGAAATGCTGACTTTCAAATAAATCCCTCATTCAGATAAGTTGTTCTACAGTAGCCACAAGCACTGTATTACAGGTTTTTTCAGAGTGGGAACACATTTATTTATTCAGTTTATGTGAGACATCAGTAATCTTGCAGGTTTGTGAGAGTAAGCAGAGTTGTTTCTAACTAGTGATCATTTTTTTCCTACCATCTCGTATTCAATTGTCCCAGCCCTTTGGTGACTTCTGCACATTTACTTTTAGTTCATCTATTTCATTTTACTACATCGTTCACTTTGTCTGAAATGCTTTCTTTGCATTTATCTACAAACTTTTAAGTGTAAAAAATAAGATGGGCGGTGGAGCGCCATAGTCACAATTTAAGAACTAGGCTTAATTTCCTGATTCTGAGTCTCAGTGTTTCCTTAGATTGATGCAGATTAGTTTAACATAATTGGAAGTTTGAAAGGTACATGTTTCTAAAGCTTTTAAGATAATGGTACTTAGAAATCATTGGTGCTTCCCTGAAGACTAATGCCTTTAATATGTATTTACAAACTCCTGAACTTCTTGTACATCTTACCGTCCTCTGGTCACTAATACAAAAAGCTGAAGCAAACATTTTCTCTGTCTTAGAGCCCATGTGGCTGGGGGGGAAAAGGCTGTCCAATGGGTCCGTACTCCCTGCCCCTGGTTGCAACAGCCCCTGTCCTTACTTTTGCTGCTGCTGCTGTTTCTTAGCCTCTCCCAGGCTGTCATGCACTTGTGGTCTTGCTGAAATGTACCGGGAAGATGCTTTTCCTTCCCTTTCACCCCTGTCTGTTTAGTGGTGTACACAATGCATGCAGTCCCAGCGAGCCTGCATTCATATCCACTCTGCCATACAGAGAGCGTTCGGCGCAGCCCGCTCCACTCTTACCTCTCACACGGCCACAGCTCCAACAGCTCCACTGTCAGACACTGGAAAAACAGACAGAGGAACCCAGCATGTTTTTTTTCCATTCATGACAACATGATGTTTTAACCACGATGGTTCCTCTCTCTTAGTTTAAGTAAATAGTACCTATTCCAATGAAATTCCCGATATACTTGACGCCATTCTTTAGCTGTGTGTAATTCATCATTGTATTCTAATATAATTTTTCTTTCTAATTTATGGCCTAAGTGCTCCTTGTAAAAGTTTTAGAACTGGATATAACTACAATGAACAAATCAAAAGAAGTTCTTTCTGTGTTTCTGAATTTAAAGGGTAGTGAATTACTAATAGTGTACTTCCTTCTTAAACAACAGTGACAGGTTTTTTTGGCAAAGTCCCTAGGATCTTTGTAAATGTATTCATACCAGTTATGTTCTAAGCATTAGATCCTATCTATCTCTTTTCAAAAATCTCCTCAGAGTTAGTTTGTTCAAAACTATCTGAAAACATCTTTCTAGGCATCCACCTTACTTCAAGGCCTGGGGTCATGACTTCTTGACCTTCCAGGTTATAGGTCTCTTGCCTTTTGATCTTTCTTGGTTCTTTGGTTTTGTCCTACTTCCTTCTTAACATTCAAGCCTTGTTATATAAGGAAATTGGAAACACCAATTTTGGATGAGATAAGTTAACTTCTCTTCCAGAATAATACAAAAAGATGATTTTAAATAGAAACACACTTGGAAAAAATTGAGCAAAAGTAACTTCAGCATTCTGTCTGAGCCAGCTTGAAGTTGAGGCCCTTCATTTCTGTCCTCTTTTTTTATAAAAGCAATGAAAAGACTTAGGACATAAGCTGACTTAGTGATAAAAGTTTTATGTATGTCTCGCAGGCAAAGGATATATCTAGAATTGAAAAAAATGTACAGAATTGAAAAAAATGAGACCCCCTAAACTCAAAGACACAGTCCACAAATGGGCATCTGAGATGAGTAGAAACTTCTCAGATGAAGAAATACAAATGGCAAACAAATGCAAGAAAAAGCATTCAATATCACTGGTGATTTAGGAGATGCAAGTTAAAATAACACTGATGTTCCATCTCACCCTGGAAAAAATGGTTCTCATCAAAAAATCAACTAGTTACAAATGCTAGTGCGGCTGTAAGTGGAAAGGAACCCTTCGCCACTGCTGATGGCAATGTAAATTGGTGCAACCAATGTGGAAAGCAGTGTAGAGATTCCTCACAAAACTAGGATTGAAGGACTCATTTTACCCAGCTGTTACTCTGCTGGGTATTTTCCCAGAATAACCAGAAATATCATACCATAGAGATATATATGCACCCATGTTTATAGCAGCACAATTGTTAATAGCTAAATCTTGGAGACAACCTAAATGCCCATCAACAGAGAAAATGGATTTAAAAAAAAAAAGATTTTTTTAAATGATGGAGTACTATTCAGCCGTAAAGGAGGACAAACTGGAGACTCTTATAAGTAAATGGATGCAACTCGAGACCATACTTATCAGTGAAATAAATCTGTTCCATAGGTGTAAACATTATATTGTCTCACTAGTGTGAGAAACTGAACAGGAAAATAGGACCCAAAATATACAACAGACATTGTGAACTGCAGGGGGAAAAATATGCAAAAGAAAAAGACAAACCGAAAAAAAGAAAAAAATATTATATATGTATATGTGTGTGTGTATATATATATATCCATATATATATATATATATATATACACACACCCACAAGATAGATAAGATAGTTTTACAGGGCCTCGGAGATAGCTCAGCACTCTAAGTGCCTGCTTGGAAAGCACAAGGATCCAAGTTTGATCCCTGGTACTGCATGCCATGCTGACCCCACATGCCATGCCAGCCTTGTGCTGAGCTGACAACCCAAACCAGATATAGTGGCACATGCCTATAATCCCAGCACTAGGGAGACTGAGAGAGGAGGATCACTTGAGTCTGAGCTGTGTAGTGAGACCTTGTGCCAAATAAACAAATAATTTTTAAAAATTTTCAAAAAGGATAGTTTTACAGATAACTTCTCTTAGTTCCTTAAAAAGAATGCTTTGTGCTAGTATTGTTTAGCTAGGATATCATGCCTATATGTTGTATTCTGATTAACTAACAGGAAGACAGCCATATGCAGCATAGCAACTATTGTAACTGTCCAGCTAACCTGTTTGGAAGCTCAAAATGCACCAGGTTTTGTAACAACTAACATATGAGCTATGATGAGGGTCCTGCTAACTAATTTCATTATTTGTTTATCTTTTATCTCTTTATAATTGTTTTTTTAAGATTTCCCAAGATAGCTTCCTTGAGACACCGGAGGGAGTCACTGTGGCCTAAGTAAGAAGTAGATTAAGAAATGAGCTGGAGGAGAGAGAACCTATTGCTCTTTCTTCCTGGCTAGAATAATACACTGCTTGATAGTAGTAGTAATAGCCAAGATCAGCATGGCACTTACAAGGCACCATCACATTTATTATGTGATAGCTATAGCAACTAAGAGAGAGAGAGAGAGAGACAGACAGACAGACAGACAGACAGACAGACAGGGAGAGAATGCTATCTTTACTTCGTTATGGAGGAACCTGAGTTTCATAAACAGTGAAGCAAATAAAGAGCAGAGCTGGTGTGGACCAGGAGGCCCTCGATCCTGATTCTCTGCCTCCCTGAAGTTCTCACTGGAGAGGCTTTCAGACAGAGCAGATTGCTTTGGATTCGAAGCCAGCCTGGTGCAGAGATGTCCTCAGGTGTTCGCCTGGCTGGCTGTCTTGTGTCAGTGTCGTTTCACTATGATTTTGCTTCTGGTTCAGCCATTATTCGGGTTTTCTTTCTTTGTCACATTCATAGAGGTAAAGATAGTCCACCTGTGTGAGCCTGGTAACCAAAGACATAAATTTCAAATAGAATTGAACTTTTTGATGAAATACTTTTTTCCTTTTTTTGTCTCCGTCCCAAAGTCTCTGTCAGAAATTAATAAAGAATAAAACAAGACCCTTTTTATGGTACACCTTGTGTATAGAGCTCTACTACTGCACCACACTCTACCTTAGCCTGAGCCTTTTGTTTTTGTTTTTGTTTTTTTGGAACAGGGTCTCACTATGTGGTTCAGGCTGGCCTGGAACTCACTATGTAGTTCACACAGGCTGCCCTCAAACTTGCAGTGATTCTTCTGCCTCAGCCTCCAGAGTGCAGGGGGTATAGCCATTGTCACCTTGTTTGACTGAGAAGCCTTTTATATAGGGTTGTAAAGCAAAGTTATGAACTCTGAGTTGTTTTTAGGAGGACAGGTGTTTATCTTTAATTCTTACTCAGAAAGTGGTGTTTACCCATCCACTAGACAGAACAAAAGAAGACAAATGGTGAAAAGAAAAAAAAAAGTCATTACTTAGTTGTCTTTTAGTGCCATTAAAATTACATGATCCTACTTTAAAAAAGCATTAAATGTTTAAGTAAATAAATTAAAACTCAAATCTGAGATCAAACAGGGACAGTATTTCTTCTGGAATGTGGCCTACCTGGCATTCACAAGTATCCAGCAGTAGCTCTAGCAGAAGGAGGAGGCATGCGGACAGGAAGCATACTTTCATCTCGTCTCATCATATCAGTCACTCTCGTCTTCCTCACAGGCATACTGGTGTGTGTGTGTGTGTGTGTGTGTGTGTGTGTGTGTGTGTACTGAATGTGTTTTGATTTCATTGGGCTTGCAGCTGTGAGGGGACAGAGAATGTAGTGTGGAAACCATCCGTTGCCACTGCAGAAGGGATCCAAAACGAATTCCAGGGCCTGGGAACATGAGCTGTGAGCAACATGTTGAAATCTAGAAGCATCCAAAGGCTGAGTCCTGGGACCATGCTGCCTTCTTGGAGGCCTGACAAAGTCCTTTGAACTTAGCCTGTAAGGGATGTCGTACTAGAAGAAGGGAGACACTTAAAGGTCTAGAGAGTTTGCTTAGGTTGGGATCAATGTGACAGAGAGTGGTGTTGCTCCTGTCATGACGCTCATCCCACAGTCAACTGGAAAATCTATGGGCATGGCAAGAAAGCCTTTTCTGTACTCTCCACTGAAGAAGAGAGGGAAGAGAACAGGAGCCAAGATTTTCAGTACTTCTGTGCTGGACACCACTCCGCACCCCTTCAGTATTCTTATTTTGTTCTGTCAACGATCCTAGTAGGTATTGATTTTTACCTCCACCCTTTTCCAGGGATTGAACCTATGGCTTTGTGCCTGGTTCATCCCTATCCTGTTCTGACTTTGAGACAGCATTAGCAAATTTACAATCCTCTTGCCTCAGCCTTCCAGAGTGCTGAGATTGCAGGTGGGTGTTACCAGCCAGCTTCTCTCCTCATTTTTTTTTAATTTAATTTAATTTAATTTAATTTTCTTGTTTCAGAACCTTTGTTTGTTTATTCACTCATTTTTATGGCCGGCTCAGCCCGCCCTGAGAGCAGAGCTGGCGCAGTATGTGGTGCCGGGGATTGAACCACAGTGCCTGAAGCCGCCCAAGCTTTCCCAAGCAGGCTCTTTAGACCACTGAGCCATCCCGCCGGGCCCCTTCTCTCCTCATTTTACAGATGATAGAACTGAAATCTTCAATCTGACCCCACTAATAGGTTAAAATCAGCATTTCATCTCAGTTCTGGCTCCAAAACTCACACTTTTCCCAGCTACCTCAAAACATTATTCAAAGTATTTATTAGAGCTCTCAACAACAGCAAAAGTTTCTTTCACTAATCCCCAATTTTAAAAGACTTAATTTTTTGTTAACGAATTTACTTCCCTTCTAGATTTTCTTATTTCTTTTATAGGACTTGTCTAGAGTAGTTATGGATTGCTTAGAATATGATGCTGGTGGTGCCAGAATCCTGTTTGATCTCTGGATAGACCAAGTTAATGTTTCACAAAGAAAAGATGAGAATTGTATGACATTACCCCTAGCCTGCCATTGTCACAAGAGTGTGCAAGGTGAACTGAGTCTGTCTAACTCAATATGAACTTGAAAAATGGACTAAAGATTACATCTTGTTGCCCTCAGGTGGCTTACAGAGTCAAGGATGCATGCGCAGTAGAAACAACAGCCTGAATAACTCAGTTACTGAGTTAGTAGCTTTTCCACAGTGAAGGTTACTCATACGTGTATGTCCTATTTTAATTTGAAATAATCAAGGTACTGATTTTTGCCTAAAGGGGCTTACATTTACAGTATCTGCCTTGTGACTAAATGGTTTCCCTCTGTTGTAAATTAGGACTGATATTAAACTGTGTGTGATCGGTAGAGGAGGTTGCCAGCACCTGCGTTTGTCACCCTTTTCTTCAAAAGTAAATGTTTTTGTGGCTCCAATAACTGAAAGAGTGTTTTCTAATTTCAAGATGATTTTCTCCTCCCTCTGTTTAGTCCATCTTTGTCTTAGCTGGTCTTAACCAAGGATTAATGCTTTGGTCAGCCAGATTTTGTTGTTGTTCAATATTTTTAAGTGCATACTTTCATTTTGTCACCTCGCTTCTTCCCATTGTAAGAATGATAGTTATCTAGCGCCTGTGCCCTAGTTTAAGGGAGGAGTAGCAAGTCTTTGTGTAGCAAATTGAGTTTATTGCAGAGAAAGAATGCAATTCTCTCTCTCTCTCTCTCTCTCTCTCTCTCTCTCTCTCTCTCTCTCTTTTGGTAGAGGGAATTGAACTCAGGACCTTGCACTTGCCAGGCAGGCGCTATTCTACTGAGCTACATCCCTGGCTCCACAGGTTTTTTGTTGTTGTTGTTGTTGTTTTTTGTTTTGTTTTTTTTTTAATCAGTTTTAGAGTATAAAGAAGATTAAGAAAGACAACTAATGTTAATGTTGTCAGGAGAAACTTTCTTTTTCCTGGATAGCTAAAAAGGAATCTCAACATATATCTTCTCTTATCTAGCAGATCTTCATTACTATATTTCCTTTTTTTATTAATTTTTTTTATTGTTTAAATTTAGCAATGGTTCCATTACTATATTTCATTTAATTTTATTTTTTACCTTTCTGATTTCTGGGAAACAAGATATGGCATAAAAACACTTTATGAAGAACTTAACAGTTTCCACATTGCCATTTCTGTAAAATCAGGAAGAGAATAATTGATGTAAGCATTGTAACGTACATAGGGAAAAATGGTGCTCATACAGGATTTTCAAAAGACAATTTAAAAGTCATGGCAACCTACAGCTACATATTTCACCCTCTGCTCATCTTTATAAGCTTTTTTCAGGTTGAGTGTGATTTTTTCCTTCCCAGCTGGAGCTCTCAGCCTCGTCCTAGGACCAAGGGCTCCCTCAGTGTCACCGCCAAGAGCATTTGCAGCTCACCTTGGCACTCGACACGGGACAGTCAGCACCACCCCGTGGCTCCCAGCTCATTAAGTGCACAACCCTCAGAGCTCTGGAGTGAGCAAGGGGCAAGGGCAGAGGATGGAACCAAGACATCGTTCACAGTGGGGTTCAGGCTGTGAAGCCCCGCCTGGCCCCCTTCTTACACAGCTGGGCTTTTGGCAGCGTGTCCCTCGGGTTGTTCTGCATGGTGACCCGAGCTGCCTGTGATTTACTAACTGTTTTACAAACATTTCCTCACTCTGGGAGGTTTGATATACTCTTCATCTTCCTCCGCTCACCAGAGTCACTCAGCCCCTAAGCCAAACCTGCCGTTGTTTACAATTTTTCCGGAAATTTTCACAGAGGGAGAAAAACCCTCCCTCTTCTTCCAGTGTTTTATTTTTAAGTCAACACTTTCCTCAAGTTTATTTGTGCTAAACCAAACTCTCCTACAAGGTATTACACTATATTCAAAGGGGAATTGCTGCGTTTCTAAAAATAGGATGAAGGTCATGTGAACAAGTTCAGAAAAATCTAGATATCCCATTTTACGGGACCTTTACATTTAGATCACTATTTTTTGAAAATAATATTCCGTGTTTGGATTTGCCTTTTTCCCACATTCATATTAGACTGAGCATTATGTGAAAAATTGAATTTGGGAAACATTGAGTGGAATCTTTTAAAACTAAAATACCCATGTTAAAAATAACAAAATTTGTTGTTGCTTCATCACTGTAACTTTCTTAAAACCAGAATTTATAGTCCTTTCATTAAGTATTTCTAGAGTGTAATTGCCTTTAAAAACACAGTGCCAGGTATTTTTTTTTCCTTTAAATTGAATTTCCATGATATTGTTTAGTCTTTACATTGACTGAAAATGAAAAGAAACAGTGACTTGGAACTTATGAAACATTTAGAAAAAATTTAAGAAAAATTAAAGAGCTCAGTAGTAGAGTAACTTACATAGCATGCAGGAGGCCCTGGTTTCATCCTCAGTATCATCAAAATTAATTAATTAGTTAAATAAACAATGACATGGCAAAAATTATATGGAATTCTGATTTCATCTGAAATCCAAAGCTTGTATTCGGTTCACACTTAGCTAAGAGAAATTATTTAATAAGCATCGTATATACAGTTGGGTTACCTTTGAAGCAAAGTTACTAGGTTCTTTTCTTTTCTCTTCTTTTTGGCGGGTTTGGGGTTTGAACTCACAACCTTGCACTTGCCAGGCAGGTACTTATGCTACAGAGCTATCTCCTTGCTGTCCCCCACCCACCATTTTTTTAAAGCTCAACTTTCTTTGGAACTAATTTATCAGGGAAATGCAAGCAGTATTGTTTTTGTCAGGGAAAAGAGAAAAAAAATGATACTAAGACAAAAAGAAAAAAAGACATTAGTTAAAAAAAAAAGTATTAGTCACACAACACACACATACACACACACACACACACACACACACACACACACACACACCCCATTTCATCTGTCTTGTAGAGCCAAAGCAAACAAACAGAGCATATGCTTAGGTGACTACCGACCAGTGTCCTGATAAAGTGTATTTTAGGAAGGAAAATTTGTTTTATTTCAAGAAATCCAGCTGCACTTCCTGGTGGGCCTCCTACATTGTCAACATCAATAGCGTGTATTTGTTGACCAACAGAAGACCACCAGAATGAAATGTTTTCATTTTTGCATTCTTCTTATTCAGCAAGAAGAGGTAGCTATGGAGAGGCCCAGGATAAAGGAAAATGGCAAACAAACACCTAGGTAATCCTGTGTGACATCCAGGAACTTTTGCAGACTTCCAGTGCCCAAGACAGGCTCCTCAGCCATAATGTCATTGACCTTGACGGACTCAGAACAAATTGGTCATTGTGATTACTACCACATGCTAGAGTGCCGCCTAGCCCTGCCATCGGCCTAGAGTGAAGGGAGCAGCAGGAAAGGCTACTCTGTGGAGAATATGCTGCTTTTATGTTCCTTAGGCTCTTGCCCAAAGTGCTTTTCCTACCGTGCTTAGTGTTAAAATACTAATTTAAAATTTCCTAAGCCTTGTAGGTGCTGTAGAGTATAACTAGTTATACTCAATACTAGGTAGATAGGTTGTATTCCTAGAGTGTGAACTGTTTTAGGATCAGAGGACAAGGCAAACACAACGAAAAAGACAGCCTTTCTGCTCAGTTAAGGGGATATTTTGTTTTCTCAAAACTCTTTTATCTGCATATACCATCACACAAGTAGGACTTGAACTTTTTCCCCACCTGAATAGTTTCTAGAATGAGCAGTTAGCATATTCCTAAATTCTCACTCTCTTTTACTTCCATAGGTTTTCATTTATCTGGAACACAAGTTTCTACCAGTAAGAGTTTATATAGGTCCCTTCTTTCTAGGACCTTCAGTACAGACCCTTGCTAAATGTTTGTTGAATAAGTGAATGAATCCTGCCAAATTCAAGGTCATATAGTTGACCAACTTAGCTAAACATAGTGAAATCATTGCCTTTGAGACAAGACCTTAAATCAATTTACAGCCTACCAGTGATATAGTAACTCTGGGCCACAAACTGGGGTACAGCCGACCATGTAAACAGCTCACATGCACAAGGCACCCGGGGCATTCTTTGTTCATTGTGTCCGTGGTATTTCCACTTTCCCTAGCAGAGCTGTGAGGGTGCAGCTGTAGGACACGGGGCCTAGATTCAATGCCCAGAGTCACAGCCAAAAACATCCAGATGCTTCTTCTTCTTCTTTTTCAGTGTAGGGAATAACTTTATGCTGTAGGCTTTATAATAAGGCCATATTTCATCTTTGTGTATATGTCTAAATTATGGTGTAGTTTCCTTGTGGCTCTATAATTAACTATAATATTAACTTACACTAAATTTTTATGTTAGAAAATTATGAGGAAGGGTTTCCCCATGTGAGTACACCAAGGTTTACTTTGATTCTATTAAGGCTTTGTTTGTTTTTTGTTTTTTTAACATGAATTCTGTGTAGACCCAAAAGAATCTCATTTTAAAGAAACTATGGATGGAAAAGTGACATATAAAGTATAAAATACAAAGGTAGTTCCAGTACTTCTTTATTTGAACATACTGTATTAATATTTGTTCTTAGTTCTTTTTTGGTATTTTCTGCATATAACTCTTACAGTATGCCCAGGATAGTCAATATGTTCCTTAAACTTTATCAACTATAAACTCTGTGTGTGTGTGTGTGTGTGTGTGTGTGTGTGTGTGTGTGTGTGTGTGTGTGTTTTAGGGAAGGGCCTACAGGGTGTTCAGGGTCTCACTACTAGATCAGACTCGCAGTGGTCTGCCTGTGTACAGCCTCCCAAGAGCTAGATTACAGGCATGCACCACCACGCCTAGTCTTTAGCGTGTGGGTCCTATTACTCTTCTTCTCTGACAGTTGAGGAAACTAAGTTGAAGAATTACAAATACTGCACGTGCAAAGTTTCAAAAACACTAAATGGCCATCTGCTTTGCTCACAGGTCTAGGCTCCTGATTAGTGAGCTTCTTGTAGTCCGTTATATAGCTTCCCAGTAGATGCTGTTTACAATATTTTGCCTTTGCCAAAAAAACCAAAGTGTATATCCGTGTGCGTGCTTCCTTACATACAAATTGGCATCTTGATGGCAAGGTAGTGCTGCTTCCTGGTCCCTTTGCCCCAGGCAACCTCCACATTGCTCCACAACCAAAAGAAGGTGAAAATCTGCCTTCTCCCATAGCTCAAGATAGTGTAGCAGGCCAAGTCCATTTGTCAAGGCTATTTATTTATTTATTTATTTTAGAATTGAGAGACTTAAGTCATATTTGTTCTTGGTGAAAAGTGTTTAGAAAATATTGTTTTCAATAACATAGCTAAAAACCAGCTTTGTAAAAAATTATTGATATGATCCATGCATTTAAATTGACTCCAAGGAGGAAGGAACTGTTAATTTAATGTTTATAGGAACCTAGACAGGGGCTAGGGAGACAGCTCAGTAGAGCTGAGTCCAATCCCTGGTTCTGCTAAAAAAAAAAAAAAAAAAAGAAGAAGAAGAAGAAAAAGAAAAAAAGAACCTAAACAAAATGAAAAAATTTAGGAATTAACACTGATCCATCTTTTTAACTTAAAGGGTACTATAATGTTAATAGAGTTATTTTTAAAAATTGTATTCAGCCACATATGCAGAAAAAGACTGGATCATTCGGGGACTCAAAAAGAAGTCCAAAGAAATGCCTCTATGAAGCTGGGCTGTTGGTGCACATCTGTAATCCCATTATCCAGGGAGGCTGAAGCATGCGATTTTAAGCCCAGCCTGGGCAAGTTAGTGACTTAGCATGACCCTGTCTTGGGGATAAAAAAGATAAAAGAAAAGAGAAAAAGCTAGGGTAGAGCTCAGTGCAAAGGCCCTAGGCTTCAATACCTCATACTAGGAAAAAATATCCCAAACAAGAAAACCTCTTCCTGAGGCAGAAATAACTTGTACTGCAATCTACTTCTTACCTAGTATATTTTGATAGATGACTCTTATCTGATCTTTCAGAAAGGTGAAAAACTTTACCGACTTTAACTTACTTTTTAAACTTTCAGTTTAGGATGAGAATATATTCAGGCACTGACCAGAAACTCGTGACCTCCTGTCCCAGTTCCCTGCACTGAGCATTTCAGTTATTGTCTTAGCAAGTTACATATATGTGTTTTCACTGCATTTCATCCTCCTACCCCCAAACTGGCCTCTGCTCCCAGGGACCAGAGAATTGTCTCCTTGATGTTGTGCTAAAGCCTTGCTAATGCCCCGACTCAGCCTGACTTTAAATCTCCACGTAGTTTCATTTTCTCATGTTATCAGTGATTGCTATCAAAGCCCCAAATAACAGAGATGTGACAATCAAATTCATGAAGAGACTGAGGGTTTTTCCATCCTTCTGGGTTCTTCTTATCCTCTGCTTGACTTCAACTTCAGTCTCTTTAGTCCAGCTTACTCGAAGGGCATTCAGAGAGGGGGGAAAACAAAGCGCCTGACCCTCCCTCCTAAATGCTAGGGTCTGTGACAACCTCTTACCAGCCTTTTGGCTGTGTGCTGTTTATGGGAAGAGCAGGTATCGCGTGTTGTTGCTCATCCCAGAGAAAGCCTCAGATACACTTTGTTCCCAAACAGAATTATAAGGAAAAAGCCTACTTCTGCTGGCTTTTCCTGTTTAAAATATAGCTGCCCGTGGACCACAGACACCATCAGCAAATGCAGCGTTCCCTGCAAACTCTTGCATGTCTATGCCAGAAGTGGCATAGAGTGGTCTCTATACAGTGGGGAAAATGCTAAGAAAATGGTGAAGGAGGAGAGCTGTGTCTGCTGTATAGCTCAGGTCCTCTGGGTATTTAATGCACAGTTTCAACAAAGAATAATACCTCTGGTTCAAAATTGCTTAAATGTTGAAACATATGGTCTCATGTTGCCTTCGTTAGGAAACAACCAGCTGTTCTCAGCCTGCCAAATCCAAGTAAACATCCACTGTGTGGAAGAGTGAATCTGAAGTGGTTCAGTAAAAACATAAAAGCTGTTTTTGCTAGAGAAGAAGAGAAAGCAGGGGAGGGGGAAGGCCACCCTGAAACAACAGCTAGTGAGGAAAACAGAGTCCTGTTCCGATAGCCTGTTTTCACCGGCTTTTATAGAGCACTGTGGTATATGGATGCCCCTAGAGCTGCTTCAGTTTACAAAGATTTGCAGACATCCTTGCTGTCTTCTGTTGGTGAAAATAATGTGATTGTCTCAGCTACAGTAATTATTTTAATAAAATGCAATTATCTGAATAATTAATTTGTTTGACTACTGTGTCCTCCATTCATAGAGGCCAAAATGTCAAAGATCAAGTAGACTGGAAAAATAGGAAAATTCTCATTATAAAGGCAAGGGGTGGAGAGAAAGGATGAAATATTTGGAATTTCAGTGCAGTGGTTTCTATTTATCTGAAATGTCAAGGGCAGTGTAAAATGTATTTTTAAAATGTGTTTCTGTATGGTTTGTGACCATTCTTGGCGTGGCTATGGCTCTACAGAGACTATTGTTCTTTGAGGAGTATGAGGGGGTGTCTTTGTCCAAAGTGACAAAAAGAAGACTTGGAAGACTGGGCTTCCTTTGTTCCTGTGCGGTGCTGTAAAATTTGGTTTGAAATTAGGACCTCAGGGAAGGACCTTCAATAGAGAGCTTTCATTTCCTGCCAGCATTTTAATCACTCTGGGGTTTAAAGTGGATGACCGGCCAACATAATGGCCCTATGTTTAATAGAACAGCCTGTATCTTGAAGGCCAGTTAAGAGATCTGTCATCCGCCCAATATTCATCTTTTCTGTTTCCTCTCCATTTACGAAGATCACCCAGCCTTTGAGGTGGCTTCCCTGGACCATTTTGTAAGAGAGCTGCTGCCACTACTTCTTAAAGAGGCTGAGGAAACCCAGCTAAATATGGTCCAGCCTTCAGCCCATGTAAGACAGACCTGGAGAGATCTTTCTCCTTAGAGAAGACATGCACAGATTGGCTGTTGGTTCCATCTATTGCAGAGGGAAACTATGATATTTTACAAAAGCATCAGTACTAAAATTTCCCCCTACTTCATCAGAATTAATCAGTACCTAATGATGCTTTTACACACTGATGTCATCGCTGTGGTAGAAGGTAATATTTCCCTACCCTTTAGGCTGCTGGGGAGTAAAGAAATCTGGTAGACCTGACCTGTTTTATAAGGACATTTGCAGTGTTTCTGAGGGAGTGACTTGTAAACTCTGAGGCCTCTCTTTGGAACCATTAAGAAATTTACCAGTATAATTTACTAAATTATATCCAGAACTCCTAAGGGAATAAATACTAGGATCTAGTTGGAGAAGCTAGAGCCGGCATGAAGAAGTCAGTGTTCTAAATTTCTTCAGTTCATGATGAGTAGCCAAGAGAAAGATACTATCACCAAAAGCCTTAGAATGATACAATTCTCATCTGGGACTCATCACTGAAATTGTTCTGTGACCAGTTGCTAGCCATGGGCTCTGTGGTAACAATAGTAGGGGACTGTTTGCTAGAGTTTATTTTGTGTTGAATATGATCTCAAGGTATTTCTCTAGCTGTGAGTGACAGGACCAAGGGAAGGACCTTCTCAGCTGCTAGCATACTCAGGCTTTTCCCCAGGCCTGGGTTCTCCATGGGCAGATACAGGTTGGCAGGAGGAAATGAAGGAATGTGTAAAGCTTGCTCAGGGGAACCGGAGGGGTCTTCCTCCATCTCGTTGAGGCCTAATTTAACCCGCCTCTGCAGAAATGCTGCGGCCAATCCAGAGCCATCTCCGCACTCAGGTTTCCCTGAGCCAGGTCCCAGCTGTAGATGGAGGAAATGAGGAAAGGCAGTTGCTGAGGCTTTCTCACGTCCTCAGGAGACATGGAACGACAGTAAGATTCTGTGTGGACCGACGCGCAGGAACCAGGCTCCCTTCACTTTCCCGGCTCTGTAGTCGGTAGGCCAGGTCTGGCCAGTTCAGATGATGGTCCAGGTGGCCACCCAGGCCTCCACAGCTCCTTTCTGATTGCATTTGTCACTCAGAAGACTTTCAAATGAAGGTTTAAGTGTTAAGAGACTTCCCTGGCCCCTCCTCTTTTGAGACAGTGTCTCGCTGTGTAGTCAAAGCTGGCTTTGAACTTGTGAAACCTCCTTGCCTCAGCCTTCTGAATGCTGACATTACAGGTGTGTGCCACCACACCCAGCTTCCCTGACTCTTAAAAGCCACTCACCCCCTACCCCTGCTCCTTTTGACCGCATTCGGCATGTCTCCAGCTGCAGACTTCTTAGTGCCCAGTTTCAGCCCTTTTCAGCAGGCTTCCCATGAGTGAGTAACTATTTGGAAGGAGATTTAAAGTGAGTGTTGCTCCACCTAAGAATCGTTGGCTGGAAAGAACACTGCACAACAGCACAGTGGCCAAGTAAGCCAAGTGGGCCCTCCTGGAGGCAGTTTTGCAGATGCATGCCGGTTTAGTAGAAATTGTGCAGCCTGAGAGTCTTGTCTCTGCATCTTGGTCATTTTTCCATCCAAAAAGAAAAAAAAAAGCCCCTGACATTTCAGCCTGTGAACTATCTCATACTTGTACTCGTCTGTTCTCACATATAAAATGTTTTGACTCCAAATAATTACTGAGCAGCTCATATGAAGGGCCATAGTATGTTTACTGGATAAAAATGTCCAGGCATAGATTTGGAGGAAAAGCTGCCTACCAGAACAAGGCCTCAGCATAAAGTCAATACTGTCAGAGACCTGACTATAATCCAGTTCATTCACTGTCACAGTTCGCTCTGTGGGTGTTTCCACAATGTGGGAAACTCATTTCATTGAAGAGTCTGAATATTTTGTAAGGATGTGAAGAGTTGCAAATATTCTTTTTTTGTAAGGCTGAGGGGAGGAACAAAGCCACTAATGTTAAAGAGAACTGGTACGCTATTGTTTTGTGTCATTTGTAAAAGCGCAATAGGAAAATTCTAGACTTGACAGATTTATATCCTGAACTACTTAGATTATACAGATGCTTACCTGTAAAAAAGTCTCTTCTATCGGAAAGACGCCTTCTTTGGAGATGAAATAGTTTTAAAATAAGATTATATATAGTAAGCCATAAATTATTTGACTGTAAAAAAATGCATCTAAATCTTCAAAGACCTGCTTAATGTCTGCTAAATTAGCAAAAGGAAAGATTAGGAGTAGAGGTTTATGAAAAAAAATTTAAATAAGTAAAATAGTAGAGGTTTATGTATATCCTTGAATATAAGTTATATTGTATAGTGTACCTAAAATAATATATTTATGTGTGTATATAATATATATCTGTGTAGTCTGATCAGGTTGGTTATCTTTTCTGCCTTTAAGCAGTTGAAACTGTGCCAGCCTTAATTATAACCAAAACAGTTATTTGAGTCTGTGATTCTAATTACCAATCTGTATGTTTTAGCATCTTTATTTATTATTATTAGTCTTTCTGAGACAGGGTCTCACTATGCAGTTCAGGCTTGTCTTGAGCTCACTTTTGTAGCCTAGGCTGGTCTCGAACTCACATCAATTCTCCTACCTCAGCCTCCCAAGTGCTGGAATTATAGGCGTGCACCACCATGCCTGGCTTTTGTGTGTGTGTGTGTGTGTGTGTGTGTGTGTGTGTGTGTGTGTGGTGGTACCGGGGATTGAACTCAGGACCTTACATTTGCCAGGTAAGCACTTATTCCACTGGGCTATCTCCCCAGACCCCAGCGTCATTCTTAAATCATGAAAGAAAATGAAGTGATCAATGTGGATATCCCATTCTTAGGCAGTAGTGTTTGCTCAGACTTGTTTCTGTGGGCATCCCTTAGAAAATTCCCACCTGTTTGTATGCACTTCAAGTTCTTCTTTTAGAAGACCATTAATGCAAGAACTTATATTTTTGAGTGGGATCAAAATGGAATGGTAATATCACTGAGACCCATGTCATGCTTTTTCTGTATTCCTTAGGCACTGGTCCACTAGTGTATATGTGTTTTCTTTGCTTCTTAAGTTGTTGTCCATATGGTTAAAGTAGAGCATGGATAGAAGTTATTTGTGTTGTTACTATAACCATTTTACCTCACATAGACCTTCTTTCTTCTTGACTCTGTGTGTGTGTGTGTGTGTGTGTGTGTGTTACACACCAACCCACTAAACTATTTACAATTGTACTTGAAAACAATGAGTGAGGAGTCATCGATCAAAGACCTAATAAAAAACAATGCAGAGATAGTGTTGTTCTGGGGGCTGGCAGACGTGGGCTGCCCAGCAGGGGGATATGGAACGGGGCTGGTGCATGTCACCCCGCATTATCCCGTTGGCCAGTCCCAAGATAGTGGCCACCATGAATAAGGTGACTGCAGAAGATGTCAGTGTCGCTTTTGAAGACCAACAAAACTCAAAAAATTTGCATGAAGCATGTGTAGAATCACAGAGCTAAAGGAAGAAAGAGAACTAAAAAAGAAGCAGCTCTGGAATTTAGAAGATGTCTGTGATGACATCATGTTAGCAAATTATGTCTGCGTAATGATACCATATCAGATCGGCAACGTTTTCATTAGCTATTCTCAAGAACAAACACAAGAAAAAAAAAAAAAAAAAAAAAAAAAAAAAAAAAAAAAAAAAAAAAAAAAAAAAAAAAAAAAAAAAAAAAAAAAAAAAAAAAAAAAAAAAAAAAAAAAAAAAAAAAAAAAAAAAAAAAAAAAAAAAAAAAAAAAAAACACAAGAAATGCTAGAAGAAGCAAAGAAAACTTTGCAAGAAGAAATACTGATTTCTTCTTAGAATCCTTAGAATCCTTAGAATCCAGAGCAGAATCAATTTGGTGGATGTTAGCCGACTTGAAAGTTCAGTTCTAGACAAAATTTGGCAGCAACATAAACCTTGAAGCTGATGAAAGTTAAACATTTTATAGCTCATTTTTAATTTGTTTAATAAACTTGAATATTGTTTAAAATGATAATTTCCCTTCAAATGACATGGAGAAGTTTCTTTTTTTTTTTTAATTTTCATTTATTTAATGGAAACTTGCCTATTTTCACATGTCTTTGCTTATTTTATATTTTTAAAAGAAGTCAGTATTCAGGTATGTATTTTGCATAATGATTATGTCAGTTTTAGGGGCTTGATGTCATGTTATTAAAATCAATTAAGCAAAAAAAATGAGTGAAAGATGGTGAATGTGCAGGCAGGTGGACATATACACATTTATGGCAGAGACTACGTTAGAACTCATAGGTTTCGAATTTGGGGTGTGATTTGGTGCATCATGAGTATACCAGGTCATAGCCCCCAGCAGGTGACCAGAGGGAGGCAGCCTGGTACAAACCGAATGACACGCTCACCTCTGCCATCTGCCCTTTTATACTTGTCCTGGGGTTGCAGGTAAGCTCTATCATAATGCGCTTCACAGTGAATGTGCATGAGGAATTTTGGCAGCCAGATGCCAAGAAGGGTGGCCGAAAGTGACTGCTTGGGCTCACAGTGAGCTAGGGACGCCCCCCAGCCTCACAGGAGTCCTGGCATGGCTGTTGTCAAAGCTCATTCCAGCTACAGGAATATTTTGATGGAATTGCCCTTTGGAATTAGCAGATGCATGAGCCACTGTTCTTTCTTTTCTTTTCTTTTCTTTTAATTTTTAAAAAATTTATTATTTTTTTTCTTGTTTCAGAACCTTTGTTTATTCATTCATTTTTATGGCCGACTCAGCCCACCCCGAGGGCATGGCTGGCACAGCATGTAGTGCCGGGGAGGGGATCAAACCGAGGTCCCTGAAGTTGCCCAAGCTTTCCCAAGCAGGCGCTTTAGACCACTGAGCCATCCCACCGGGCCCAAACCACTGTTCTTTCTAGAAAATCCTAAAGGATGATGATTGAAAGAATATGTCTGGCCAACTAGGAATGTACTACTACACAGGTAGTAAGCAGAACTTAGTAATGGGAAGTTTGTTGTTTGTTTCATCTCAGAAAACTTTTCACTTGCATGTACTTAAGGCCTAGACTCCCCTCAAAAAAGAGAAGCACAGCTATCATAGTACCTCTTACACCCAATAGACAGAATTTAGGGAACAGATCAGAATTTCTTGACAATTGGAATAGATTAGCAGAAAATCTGACTAGGATTAATTTCACACATTGTTCATTTTAACAGTTTTTTTCCTAATCTACTCCTTAGCTTAATCTAATTCTTTTCAGTTCAGAAAGCTAGCTTCCTAGAAATAGAGGACAAAAACAAATTTCATCCTGTCAGGCATAGTGGTACATGCCTATAATCCCAGAATTTAGGAGGCTCAGGCAAGAGGCTGGCTACGAGTTTGAGGACAACCTGGACTACACAGAGACACCTTGACTCAAACAAAACAAAAAATCGACTAGCCAGGCATGATGATGCATGCCTGCAACCGCAGCACTTGGGAGGAAGATCACTAAGTTTAAGGCCAATTTTAGACTACGTAGTGAGTTCAAGGCTAGACTGAACAACATGGCCAGATCTTGTCTTAAAAAAAAGAAATCTATGTGTGATGTTTGACTCTTTTAAAGAGAAGCAAATCTCTTTTAAAACACAATCATTAAGGAAAAGTTTTAGAAGTCACTAATAGATAAGGCAAAAACACAACAACAGCAAAAACAACCTGCTCCATTGTTTCTTGTTGGTCTGAGTGGAGAAACTGGAAATTTGAATATACTGATTTTCAGAATGTAATATGTAAGCCAATTTTTCTAAAACATATATTTATGTTGGATCTCCCAGCTCTGCTATTTGTGAATACTGTGTGTCTGAGATAACTAGGAGCTGAAAATATTCTAAGATAAGTGTATTTCAGGTGACAATGATACAAATTACTTAAAACAGGAGGAGCTCCTATTGGAGCTTCACCATTGTTAGATTTTCTTTAACTCAAGTATATGGAAGGGAAAGCAGTTATTTTTTTTCTTCCATTAATTGGCTCCATCCAAAACAGAAATTTAAGTAAAAAACAAAAATGTATAGTGCAAAGGGGCATTCCTAATTAAACATATGGCTATCATAGTATATGTCACTGTAAAACTAGTCAATTCAATTTTTGTTCATTTTGTGTGAGGTGAAATCATCTTCAAATGTACTGTTCCATTAAGATACAGATTATAAATGGTAATTTGCATGAATCCATATATTTTCTAAGAGACTGTCTAAATTTGAAGTCCTAAGGGCAAACTTGTTTGCCTCCCATGTATATTTAGAAGTTAGTTTTAATTTTTACAGTGTCCTCCATTTTATGATAGTAAAAATCTAAATTCCTGAAAAGAACAGATTGTTTTTCCACCTGGATGATTTCCAGTCCTTCCAGTGGTTTGGAAGCAATTGGTAGGAATACTGTAGCCCCAAAATCACTGTGGCTTCGTTTGGTTTTCTCCAATAACGTAAATTATAGGAAACCTTTCTTGAAAAAGATAAACAGGAACCAAGAGTGCAAATGTTCCTCCCCACCTCCTTGGCTACATGGAGCTATTTAAAGAACAGGCAAATACATGCAGGGCACATTCCCAGGACCTAGGCACACTCCAAAATTCCACATTTTTATCCCACTTGGTTTGACAGGCCTCATCTCACTAGGCAAATTCTCTGACTTGTTGATCTTCTGGAGATATTTTTCTTCTTCATGTAGTGTCTGGTACTGCTTTGCTTCTGTTCCTATAAATTTTCCCCCCTCCATTCCTCAAAATGATTTAGCAAGAAATAAACTATATATGAAAAGTGCTAGGCTTCTGTAGAACTGTCTTGGTGACTGACTTTCTTGCTCCCCTGAGAAGCCCTGATGTTTTAGAAGGAATACTGCTATTACTGGCCACCAATAATTTAGGTTGGCTAGTTACTGGCCGAATTCTTCGGAGTATCTAATCTTCTCCAAGTAGCCCTCCATTTAATATTGCTGTGTTTACAGTCCCATTAGAGTATCACAGTCTTCCCCCTCCCAGGGTAAATCGAACTGAGATGATTGAAGAAGAAATGCCGGCCGCTGGGTTTGAGGGGTGAAAGCTGAGCACAGCACACCTTGCTGTCTGTGGAGCCAGTTGCTGCTCTCAGTCTTCAGTTCTCTGACAGTTGTCCCATCTGTAGACCATCATGTGCCATTATCACGGTGGCTAGTAGCATCAGGAACATCAGGCATTGCCCTAGCTGAAAGACTTAAGGCCCAACGGTTTCTCTTTACATTGTTGGGATTATCTTTAATTCTTCTATCAAAGTAGGACATTTCCCAAACTCCAGGCATTCTGCCTGTCCTTGAGCTGGAGAAAAGGACACTTTTTGCTGTGCAAGGTATCAAGCCCAGGGCCTTGTGGATGCTTGGCAAGTGCTCCCCCGCTGGGCTACATCTTAGCATGACAGAGAAGCACTCTGTGACTTGTGTGTTCTTGATGTCATTTCTACTTCATAGAAGTATGTTCCTTTCTGTGGCTCTGTACGTAGAGACACAAGGGCTAATATTTTAATAAAATGGATCCCATTTTCTCACTAAGGAGAGTGAGGGCCAATCAGTTGAATCCTGGCTCAGTGGGACAGTAGTTCAGACAGTCTTGTACTTGCATTATGAGTTGAACATCTTCATTCCATCTTGCCATTATTTTGTGATCAAAATAGCCACTTATTTATTTCGCATACTGTCACACTTTTCAGTCTTTTTTGTTTTGTTTTGTTTTGTTTTTGTGGGACCAGGGTTCGAACTCATGACCTTGCACTTGCCCAGCAGGCACTTGTGCCTCAGAGCTGTCTCCCCAGCCCCTTTCAGTCTTAATTTGCTGTGAAGACAGGGACTTATTGAGAGTTACCTTAGGTCTCAATTTGCTTGGATTCCTTGCTTCATTTGTGTGCCAGTTTGGATGATAGTTATTATCCAATTATTGGGCTTTATTGGGCCTCCTAATTACTGGACCATGATAGACAGAGGGGAACCAAAAGAAAAGAGAGAGAGAGAGAGAGAGAGAGATACTACTGTGACAGGAATGATACTGGGATCTGTGTTTCTGAAATATTAGAATTAGAATTAACCTATGTCGCCTATTTTTTTTTTCAACATAAATATGATGTCCCTTGAATCTAAGTTGTAGGACATCTTCCTCCGTTGTCCCTTACCTAATAAAGGAAACCTCTCAAGAATTAGGATTCTGAGCCCTATAACTAAAAATTTTATAGGAGTTTTCAAATAGTAATAAAGTACAAAATCAAAGAGGTTCTGTAGCCTTTTCAGTAAGCTTGGCCTCCTCTAGGGGCTAGAGGTGCGGAGCTGAATCTCAGACAGGCTATCTTCTGAACATGCTATTTCTGGGAAAGATCCCTATTCAGAAAAGCCATGCCTCAAGTAGTACCCGGCAGTGCTCTGGAGAGAAACATTCCAGTCCTTCCTAGGTACATTTCCTTGGGTGTTTAGGAGTCATGCTTATAGTGTTCAGGTACAAGGCTTTGGGGGTAACATCTCCACATAAAAGTCTGTCCCCATGGTGTCCCACAGTGCTGCAGCTCAGGGAGTTTATGAAATTTTGATGTCAAAATTAGGTTGTTACTTATCTTGTACCTTCTTGCTCATAGTATTGACAGTACCGCTGCATTGCTTGAGGCAGATAGCATCTCGGCGATCACTGTGCTATTTCAGCTTTCTGCTGCTGACAACATCAGAAGTGTTTTAACAGGGTTTTAATGGGCAGCCGCGGTAGCTCCTTGGAGGGTTGCAAATAGCTGCCGTGAGAAACCCTCTCTGCTGCTCTGGGCTGACGTGCCCTCTTTTCTCCTCCAGCTGCTGCTTGTTTAGATGGCTGCCTTCCTGGTGACAGGCACTTCTTATTTGGGCTAAGCAGTACTAGGACTTGAATTCCACAGATGAGATTGTGTAATATAAAAAAAGGAAAGGTCTTCTAAGGACGTTTTCTTCCCATCCTGCTGGGGGGCAGAAGAACAAGGTGGGTTATGAGAGGAGGTGTGCATAGGGCAGGAAAGAGGGGCGAACCAGGAATAGTCTGCCATTCCCAGAACCTTTCAGGGAAAAATCCTAGAGTGTCATTCAAACTTGTGCCTTTAGTTGATGGAGTCCTGGGAATCTGTTTGCAGAATGTCATGCCACAAGCCCTTGTTTTCTAAGTTACCCACAGTTTAGACTTCCAGTTTAGTAGACCCTCCAAAGAGGAAAACTACCTTTCTGATGTGAATACATTTTTAAAAAAATATTTCATAGTGCAATGGGATTTTCTTTGATCTTACGGAATACATTTCAAGAGTTAAAGCAAAGTGATTTAATGGTACTTCTGTCTTGATTCATTATCTGATCTTTGGGTTCAACAAAGTAACTGAGTTCCTAACTGGCAATTTAAAACTTAGGATGCAAGAGACTGGATAACTACTCTTCTTGGAATTTCTTTACTAAAATAATGAGCTAGTGAAGTAAGGGGAAAAAATGATACTATGCTAATCTGCTGTTCTTATACTTGTGCCCAGAGATAGCAAGCTACGTAAAGGAAAAGGAACCAGTGGTAAGAATGGGAGAAATAAAATGGTGGCCCAAATGACAAAGCTACTGGTGCAGTGCAAGCCTGGCCCGACGACAAGGGGCCTCTGGAAGACACATATGTATTCCACTTAGAAAATACAGTCATGGGGCCAGCGAGATAGCTCAGCAGTCTAAAACACCTGTTTAGGAAGCTTAGGCAAGCGTGCAGGGACCATAGTTTGATTCCCGGTACCACATGCCTTGCCAAGTCTTCTGCCCCCAGGGCTGGCTGAGCCAGCCACAGAAAGGGGGAGGGGGAGAGAGATAGAGAAGAAGGGAGAAAATGTAGTCATATCCCTGTTCTAGCAGACTTCAGCTACTAGAATTGTTGCTCCCCATCGTTTTCCCTTCTCAGGGACATGAAGACAGTGGTTTGCCTGACTCTTTCTAAAGGAAATCTAAGAATACTTCCTTTTACTGTCAGAGAGACAGAGAGAGACAGACAGAGAGAGAGAGAGAGAGAGAGAGAGAGAGAGAGAGAGAGAGAGAGAGAGATTTCCTTCACTTCAAGCTCTACCTACTTAGAATTGGTTTTTATCATTATCACTCTCCACAGTGTTCAAGCTGCCTGAGAAAATTCTCCTATCAGACACTTAAGGCCATTTCACAACCTCCTCTTCCTAAACCAAACTGATAGTACTAGGTTATCATCTGTCCTTCAGAGATTTAAGATTCTTAACTTCTTGTCACCAGCACAGGCATGACTTTAGCTATTAAGAGATAAATCTGATTATCAAGATGGGTTGGGGCAGAAGCCAGTACACCTCTGGGACACATCCTGAAGCAAATTCTTCAGAGGGCCCAAGCCTATTTGTTCTTCATTCTCTTAGAACTTGATACCTTTGCTAAAGCTACTATTCCTGGGCTGCTCTTGGGACGGTGTCATTGTGATTGTGCCCATGTTTGGGGTCTTCTGCAGGGCTCTGTATAACGAAGGCTGTAGGAATGTGAGCTGCAAGAGATTACAATGGAGAAAATTTTAAATCTTGCTGTTCCCTCATTATGTGAAAATTATAATTTAGCTTACAAGTTTGTTGAGGATTAAGACAATGCATTATATCACAGTATCTGACAATACTTAAGTACTTGGTTAAAAGAACCTAATATCAATTACTGATAAGAATGCATGTGCCTGAGTTCAATCCCCTGCACCAAAAAAAAAAAAAAAAAAAAGAATACACATGACAGGGCCTGGCAGGATGGCTCAGTGGTCTAAAGCACCTGCTTAGGGCAGGCTGAGCCAGCCATAAAACTAAATAAATAAACAGAAGTTCTGAAACAAGAAAATAAAATAAAATAAATTCTTTAAAAAAAAAAAGAATACACATGACAGGTGCTCAGGGAATCCCCCATGGGTTCAGAATGTGTAGACTGGGGAATTTGTTAGTAGTTCTACTGAAAGTGTAGAGGGCATAAACCAAAATAGAAACAAATGGTGGGGAGCTATAAAGAAATGATAAGAACTTAGTTTAAACTTCTGATTGAAAAAGCATTTGTAGGTTTGTCAAACCACAAATTTCAGTTTTGGAAGCTGTGTTCTCATTGCAGCCTAAAATCAAGAAATTTTGGTTTTATGAACTATATAGCTTGATCTTGAGGGAGGTCCTTCCTTTGTTTAAGTCTTGGTTTTCTCAGCAGAATGAGAAAGTTGAAGTAGATGGTCGGCCAGGTGCCTTCTGGTCCAGTATTCTGTAAGTATGTTACAGAAGAAAAAGAGACCATATTGTCTTTTTTTTTTAATTTCTCAGCTATCTTGTGCCTGAGGTAGAGATGTTTTGTTGATTCCCCTAGTAGCTGTTTCCCCAAGTCAGTGTAGCTCAGCACATTTAACCTGGGTACTTCATTGTGTTCCATTCTGATTGGGTGATTTCTATCATGTCTGAGTAGGAATTTTTAAAAATCCTTTTGTTCAGTTATCAGTGTCCTTAGACAAAGGCAGTTGGAGGCCCCTCTGATTCCAGGTTGATTCCTGTACCTAATGAGCCTTACAGGTGTTTTGCTTTCAAGTTTCCTTTTGCTTCCTTGAGCTTCCTTGGATAGATTTCCTCTGCTTTTATGTTTGCTTTTTCTCCTAAAGAAGGGGATGCTACGTGGTTGGTAGCATTGAGACTGACTCTCCCGGGTTTCTCTCAATGTTGGTGGCCTGCTAGACCTTTTGCTTTCCCCAGTGTGGCTGCTCCCACATTTACTAGTTCAGTTCTCCACATTTAGCTGAGTACAGTGGCACATGTCTGAAATTCCAGTGCTTGGGAGGCTGAGGCAAGCAGATCACCTCAAGTTCAGGCCAGTCTGGTGCTGCATAGCAAGCCTAGTGCCAACCTCATCTACATAATATGGTGAGACCCTGTCTTTAAAAAACAAAACAGAACAAAGATTTTCCACATTTGAAAAACACAGTGGGCTGGAGGCAAAGCTCAGTGGTACCTCACTTGACTAGCTTACAGGAGGACATGGGGGTGGGGGCTGAGGAGCACCAGGGTGATCTTTCCACTTCCTTTGTAATTGTGGAAATGCATTTCCTGTCAATACTAATCTTACTTTAGATATGGGACAGGGTGGTTTTTAATAAACAATCAAAATATTTAAAGAATTAATAGAGATACCTCCAGTCAGGTCCCGGAGGGCCTACTATTTGTCTGACCTAGTCACTCCCTGTCTGCCCTAGGTTCTATTCTTTTCACGCCATTGCTTTTCCCTATTTAATTTACCACCTGCCTGCATCCAAGTGAAAGATGTCCCTAGCCGTGGTCATTATAAAGGATTCCTTAGGAATGCGCAGACTTTGCCTCTGAAGGTTTGTTGTTTTGGTCTTCTGAACGAAACTGGGCTGGGTGTTAACAGACAGGGGAAAAGCATGCAAATTTATGAATAGGTGCGTATATATGTGAGTCCTATAAAATATGGAAGGGACCCAATGGTGACCCACTCTTCCTAGGGAAAGGGGAGTGAGGAGTAGCTATATAGTCTGCTTTAGAGGGAAGCCAGTAATAAATGACAGGGAAATAAATGACCTTGGAAAAGAGACTGTGTCCTCAGATAGTTTTTCTGTGCTGTCTATGTAGTGTTTGACTTTTCAGTCTCTTCCTCTGTGTTATGGATTGAATTTTTCTTGGTTAAGGAAGTTTGAGCAGCAAGGTTAAAGACAGTCATGCTCCGCTTTAGTGGATCTGGTCTGTAGGTAGATGAATAGCCTTTCTACACTTCGGGAGAGAAAGATAAGGGAACAGCAGGATAGATCTGCCACACCTTGATTCTAAGACTGCTTCTCCAGGTCACATTGTCAAAGCACATTTTGCATAGGGTTTTCTGAGCAACAATACTGGGAAGTATTTTTACATGGTGTGACATTTTTACAAATTTAAAATTAGCCAAACTAATTTCAATCACCACTACCTGGTAGGCTGATGTCAGGGGATCTTGATTTTTGAGGCCAGCCTGGGCTACATAGTGAAACCCTATCTATAAAATGAAATTAAATTAAAAAGCGAAGTAAAATAAAAGTAACTTGAAAGGAGAAAGGACAAAGGAGAATTACTTGAAAGGAGAAATATCTTGCTTTCTTAGAACCCCCATATGGAAAGATTTACATTTGCATTTTTAAGGGCCTTTGGTGAGTGGGCCATGTAATTACAAGTTTCAGCTCATGTGTTTTCCAAGCAGCTGACTTCCTAAACCAGAGTTCCTTGTGTTGAGTAGTAGTTGTGCCTGCAGGTATCAGTCAGGCAGCGTGGCTACAACCCAAATACAGTGTGATCCTGACTGAAAGAAATCGCTAAGGATCCCCAAGTGCTTGCATTTGAGTAGAAGGAAGTGAGTGAGGGTGAAGTTGACATTCTTCAGTTCCTTTTAACCACTTCTAATTGAGAGTACAAAAGCATCTGTTTCATATCCATTTGCTAGTCCATGTGCCCTCCTCTATGTGATTACAGAAAGCAGCTTTTCTTTTTATTTGGTGTCTTTATACTTTACCAATCTATTTAGAAGAGAATGTTTTGCATACCTGGTATGTTCATTGCTGTGCTAGGTACCCCAAGTGATACTATGAAGTACCCGTGAAGTGGTGGGGATATTTAGAGAATGGGGAATTAATTTCTTCTTGCAATTCAGGAAAGGCTTTCTGAAAGAAGTACCGTTTCAACTGAGTTTTGTTATATGAAAATGAGAAAGGTAAGGGGGCTCAGGCAAGAAGAACAGTGCTTTGAAAGCACTATGTACATACGGGGAAATGCAGGGGGTTTGGTTTGCCTGGAGGACCAAGTATGAGTGACACGGACACCAGAGGATGGTGAGGGTTTTTTTGTTTGTTTGGTTGGTTTTGTTTTGTTTTGGTGAGGTTTAAAAGTTAGAGTGGAAAGCCTAGAGCTCCAAAGCTGTGTAAGACTCTGGGTATCCCTTAAATCAGTTGGTTAGACTGAACTTAAATCTTGGTTGCCCCAGTTTTTAACCCCGTGGCCTTGAGTATATTCCTAATCAATTATGCACCTTTGTTTCTTTATTTAAAAAAATAATAATAGGTGAAGTGAAAATTATAAATATATTTTATTTAATGTACTGTGTCGAAAAGGTTGCCATCTATGGATTTAATTCACGTAGAAGTTATTCATGGAATATTTTACATTGTTTTCATGCCCAGACTTTGAACTCTGCTGTATATTTTATATTTACAGCACACTTCTAGTCCAGCAATCCATGTGGTGAACGTTCAGCGGCCACCCGTTGCTCGAGACTGCCATCTTGACAAGCGTAGCACTAGAACACTTGGAACCGACTCACTGTTCTAACTTTGGTTTCATGAATACATTGAGGAAAACACTTAGGATGAAATTTGAGAAGGCATTCCATTCTGATATCCATGGCCAGCACTTAAACTTTTTGAAATGCTAAAAGTTAATCCAAATGAATTTGTGTTCAGTTGGCCACAGGAAATTTGTCAGTAGCTACATAGAAATAAAATAATCACCAGTAGCAAATCCATCCTTGTGAACACGGAAGAGTTATCTGGATTCTTTCTACTTTTTTTGTTTTAAGTGAAAGATAACTCTCCATTTTTGACTCCAAGCCATGCTTCCCTTTGTATTTGGCTTTGATAACCTTAGAAGAACACAAATGATGCACTACATAAATAGTTATGCTTTTTCATTTCATAAGTGGCCTTCTGAATTCCCAGAGCTGATCTAATTCCAATTACTTCTCAAGTGTACCTTTTACACTTGTGTTAGTTTTAGCCAGTGGCTACTGTGTCAAAGGTCGTGAACTCCTACACTTCCTCCCCAAATATTCACAGGATCCGTGCCCAGTTTGTCAGGATCCCTCTAGATCAGCTTTTAAAATTTAGTTGCCATGAGTCAGTGCATAAAATTAGAAGGCCTTTTTGTCTTCTTTCAAGTGAATAGCAAATGGGGGATGGAGAAGAAGGGAATGAAATTCATCCATTTCTTCAGTCTCTTAATTATCTTAGTTTTAAATTCTTCTATAAGTGTGTCTTGTGGATGTAGTTTTGCCAGCTTAACGCATCTAATTGAAAACAGATCCTTAAATCTCTGTGGATCAAGAAGCAGTAAGCCCACAGTGTCTTAGCCCCACAATCCACAAACACTTAGGTGTACTAGTATTTAAGGCAACCATAATCAAGTTTATTCTTCCAGCTTCTTTTTTTTTTTTTTTTTCACCTAAAAGCTTAGCTTGATTTAGGGCAGCGATGAAGAGAGTGTTTTTATTTTAAATGGGTACAAGCCAAGGTAGGGAGGCTGGCGCTTCATTATCGATGATTGTTCAGAGGATCTGTTTTCTATTCATCTGGTATTATGGAAACAAATTATATCCTTCTCAGCTAGAAAACATGTGACTATCCCTACCTTTATAAATTAAGATTCAGTTTTTTCCCTATGACATGCTAATTCAGATTTATATTGCTCTACATTCAGAAATATAGCCCCAATTCCTACAATGTTTTTTTTTTTCCCCTCTTTTAGAGACAGAGAAAGAAACATTTTTATTGCCCACCTGGTTTGTGCTGGATACACATAGCTTTACATGAAATACTTCACTAACTGTAATCCAGCAACCATCACTGACTGTGATTGTATCAAATTTACACATGGGGGGACTGAGGCTTAGTGAGATTAAGTTTGTACTTACTCCTCTCATTGCCTTGCCTTGATCTGATAATATCTTTCCCTTTTAATTTATTCCCCCTAGTTCTAGGGACCAGAAATTCAGGTAACTAGATTGCACATAAAATAAAATAAAGCATGTTCTGCTGGGTCTTCCTACTTGGACTGTCAGTGGATAGGATGATGAGGACTGAGACAGGAGATCAAAGTTAGATCCATGCGTATGGGGTATGTTTATTGCCTGGCACTCATGCTCCTTTCATAGAGCTTCTAGTCCTTCCTTTGTTGAGCTAGTGTTATATAGTTGGCCAGGATAGATTGGTCATTTTCTTGTCTATAAATAGAGTAACTAGTTGAGTCTTTGCTGACTGCTGTAGGAGGGTCATAGATTGCTACCAGGAGCCAGTAACATTTTTTAATCCTCTCAAAAAAAAAAAAAAAAAAAAAAAGTGTGAGCCTCCAGAGGGTTGGACAAGCTTCTGGATACCCTCCCAACTATTTGGGAGGCTGAGACAGGAAGATTGCAAGTTCAAGGCCAGCCCCTACAGCTTAGTAAAATCTTGTCTCGAAATAAAATATAAATAAGGGGGCTGGGGAGATAGCTCCAAGGCACAAATGCCTACTGGGCAAGTGCAAGGTCGTGAGTTTGAACCCTGGTCCCACAAAAAAATATATATATATATAAATAAGGACTGAGGATGTGGCATAGTTACAACGTGTGTGCCCAACTTGTTTTAGGTCCTAAGTTCAATCTCCATTACTGTAAGCAAAAAAAATGAAGTGTAGAAACTGATGCATACACAATACTGCGTTTCAGAAAACCCTCTGAAATCTTTTCCTGGAGCGAGATCAAGGTAATTACTTTTGGTCTCTCAAGGTGGATATGAATCACCAATGCTTTTATAGACTAAGCATGTGCATAAGACCAGAAACAGTAAGGGCAGAGAACCCTAAGGACTGTGGAAGATTACACCAGAAAAGGACTCTGGTTCTTAGAGGAATTTGTACTTATCAGAAGTAAGTTGAGATTATCAAGCAGACAGTAGAACAGCCTTGTATGTTCTCCAAGAAACCAGAAGTCACGCACGGACCCTGTCAAGCCACACCAGTCTGTCAGGTTGGAAGACATTGCTCAGAACTTAGAAATGCCCTCAAGTACAGTGTGTAGCTGCCTGCTGCTTTGTTGGGCTCATTAAAAAAAAAAAAAAAAAAAATCTTGATCCTCTGAAGGACAACTTCTAGAGTTAGAAAACTATACCTAAAGAACTGGCTTTCTGTGCTGTTTCCATTTTTCTATAATGATTTTATTCTGCTGGCTCTGCAACTCTATGTAAAATTGACGCTCAGGTCATGCCTAGAAAGGGCTTCGGCAAATATCTGCACCCCTGTAAAGGTGAGAGCAGGCAACTGTGACTCAGGGGCCTTAACAACTCTTTTCCTGCTACAGCATCAGAGAGTGGGCCCCAAGGCCGCACAGCCGAGAAGTGGGCCACAGCTGTAGCCCTAGGATCTCTGTCAGCTTTGGGACCACCCTTTCAGCTTTCCAGTCCCACAGGGGTTTGCATCTTATAGACTCAGGCAGGAATGCTTTCCTGGTGCTTTGGCAAGTCTGACTCCTTTCTGGGGGACCAACCCCCACACACCAGGCTCTTAGCTGATGGCTTGAACTCTTTACCAATAGGAAAATCCTCTCTTATTTTGCTTTGAGTTTTTTTTTTTTTTTTTTTTTTTGTCCGCTATGTTGAGAAATTATGAAGGAGACTATACACACATTGAAATCTTAAACTAGAAATCCTCCTTGAATAGAAGACCATGATTTATCATATATTTTAAAAGTATTTAAAACTACTGAAATATTAGGTTCAATAAGTACAGTATTTTTCCAGGTTATATTAAGGGAAAGCTGTCACCATTTAAGTTACAGTGCACTTTTCTGTGTCTAAATACAATAATTTTTCTCCTAGGCAGTCCCAGTCCAAATTCTAGATTCTTCTACATCACCCTCATTTAAGGAGCAGAGGGAAACTGTTGCCCCAACCCCAGATCTAGATTCACAACCTTACCTCTACCAGCTTGATTCTTAGGGGTAGAGTCTTACCTCTAATTTACTGCTGATGTTATATTATCCTCATATATACATATATGTATAATTTGTTTTAATGTATCAGCTATCTTTCTGTCTAGTTACTTCTTTTGTCCCCCTAAAACTTTTAGGCAAAATAGCTCTTCCTGTCCCACTACTAACCTCCTCAAGAACACTGCAATATCACCAAAACATTGGTAGTGGTTATATTTTTATTATTTTCATTTATCCTCATTTCATAGATAAGAAACAGGTTTGGTAAGTTCCAGGCGTTCATCCAAGGCTGCAGACCTGGCAAAGCTATTTCTAACCCATGCTTTTCTTGAGTTCCAAATCTATATTGCAAAACCATGCTGGGTATTAAGGCCTCCTACCTTCAAAAGAAATGAGGAGGTATGTTAAAAAACATTCCACAAAGTTAGTAGCTGTGTGTTATTTATTCAGCATGTTTCTTTCCCCCATATAGTCTAAAGCAATTAATTTTGGATAGACATGTGTTATGTGTAACTGTGGCTACTGGTAGTAACATTTTATAGTTCACTACACTTTAAGGAAAGGGGGCTTGAGGTAATTTTCCTCAAAAATTATAGTTTGGGACCCAGGGAATGGTTTAAGCACCTGCCTGGCAAGCACAAGGTCCTGAGTTTGATCCCAAGTACAAAAACCAAAAATGTATTAAAAAAAAAAAAAAATTACAGTCTGGCAGGGTGGGGTGTCATTTTTCTTTCATACGCAGAGAAACAAAGTCTCAGGCAAGAATCTCGTATCTATGGCAGTTTCTTAGAATATAACATTTTTCCAGTCTGTGTTCTAGTCCTGCCCTGAAAAGCCTTGTAGATACAAAAAATCTAAATCTCTGAGTTTCATCCTGAGAATCCAGCACCAATGTTTCTTAAGAGGAAAAAGAATCAAACTTGTGGAAAATTTTTTGCAAGTCCTATTTTAGCCTCAATTGCTGTGTCTTTTGCATTGCTGCCTTAGTCACTTCTTGAGTCCCCGTGACTATGAGTATTAGAAGTAATCGCTGTTCACTGCGTGTGGTGATGCATGCCTGGAATCCCAGCTCTCAGGAGGCTGAGGCAGGATCACTGTGAGTCTCAAGGCCAGCCTGAACCACATAGTGAAACCCTGTCTCAAAAAAGAAAACGAAAACAAAAGAAAAGGTCATGGCTATTAGTAATTGGTACATATTATATAAGTTAGCATTATTATTAAGATTACTATTTTTTTTATTATTAGAGTCATGTATCTATAGAGCAGATCACTGTAGCTTGCCATGAACTAGTACTCTGAGGTGCAAAATATGTTCTCTGCATCAGTTGGGAATTTCATGGAATTTGCTGTTATTTGACTGTATTTCCAGATGGAACCATATGCTTAAGTGTTTGTGTTAGGACTTGAAGAAGTCATTCCTTTGCAATGATCTGTAGCCAGGCTGCTGTCCCTTGGGACTAACCTGTGTGACTAATTTGAGTAGGAGTGTGATAAACTTTGTCGCCACTTAAGATGACTCTAAAAATACTTTTTCCTCTGCTCTTCATATTATCTAGAGACACTCTTGAAGGATAACAGAGAGGAGGTGGCAAAGATTAGAGCAGATTGGGAAGATTCTAAATGCCAGGTTTTCTTTCGGAAGCTTCACACCTTTGAGCCCCAGGGAAAGAGTTTTGACCTGAGGCTTTTACAGGTTTCCTAGTAAAATCTGAGCTTCCCAGAACACTGCGTGGTTAATGGCTTTTGCAGAAGTGATTTTACAACTAAAGATAGCCATTAGCCATCTTTCAGGATAGATCTAAAAATGATTGTTAATATGACTTATTGAGCTACTTAAATATTTTTAGGAAGTGTTTCTATTTCCGTTACAGCCCTCTGGTGAGGACACGGTAAACAGAGGGCTTCTCTAGAAGGTATAAGAAGTCCACTTGGTGTAGAGGTGAAGCACGTACCCAACCTATGGCTGGAAAGGGATTCTTACCTTAGCCCTTCCTACGTCACTGAGGAACCTCGGACAAGTCATTCTGTTCCATGTTTCTCTTACTGTAAAATGAAAAGATTGAGCTAGCTCTGTGGTTTTTCACATGTTCCTCCTAATCTCTCACCTCCCAATAGCAGATCCTTCTCATAAAATTGTGTGTAGGACTCCAATATCTAAAACAGATATAAGTGGAAATTCTTTGGTTAATGGAGGACACAGCGAAAAATCCTCCAGGTCTGGTCCCTGAGGTTCTTTCCTGGTCTCCTTCATCTGAGCTTTCTTTTAAGAACCCTCCCAGTGGCAGCTATGGTATTCCATAATTCTAATTAAAATGAAATGACTATTATTAATATTGGGTTTTGGCTTTATTTTTCACACTGACCCACATCAGGAAAGAAAAAAATGGTTCTAAGTTCCAACAGAATTGAAGGTAGAGGAAGATGCCATTTATTAATGTTAAAGATAAATGTAGAGCGAAGCCTGGGCCTAGTGGAAGTGAAGGCATTTCACATAGAAACCCGCTTCTCCTGTGCCAGAACATACAGAGGAGCAGAATGATGAGGAGGTACCTGATAAACCCAGCTGCTGTTCAAAGACACTTCCTGAGCGCTTTCCACCAAGTGCTAGTGCCATTCCTTCCTTTTTCTTTTTTTGCTTTCTGAACTGCTAGATTTGTGTCTCAGATTTTGACCTAGGAGGGCTTCTTTTGGGTTTCCTTATCCAAAGTTCTCTGCTTTCTCCCTGTTATCTCAGCTATGACCTTGCAAATTCAACTCTACGCCTTATGTAGCAACAGTAAGATTAAGTTTTGAACCTTCAGAAGAAATTTCAGATTGTGTTCCTTTGGTGCTTTCAATTGCAAAACCGACAACTCCCATGAAAAGGAGTCCTTCGTTTCTCTAATGGGCTCCCTGGAGTCTGCAGGAGCAGCGGGAGCCAGCCCACACCCAACTCTGGGGGAAGGCAGCATTCTCACTTCCTCGCGTTGGCATTTCCTGGACCCTTGAACCTGTGGCTAACAGTTCTGGCTATGCCGAGCCATGGCCTTTCCCAGCCAACAGTTTTTCTATTGATAACTGGAACTATACTGGTGACACAAGGTTTTTCTCTTCAAAAATAATAGTAGCAAATACTATTCAGCCTTTCCTTGGAGCCAAGCTCTGTCCTAAGCACTTAAATGTCTTAATTCATTTTGACTCTTTGGCCAGGGGAAGACTGAAGAACAAGATAGGTGCAGAGTTTCTAGAATCGTTCTTGGCTAATGGTAGCCAAAGGCTCGCAGACAAGCAGGCTGTGCAGATCCAGAATGATTGCCCTTCCATGAAAATGAGCAGCTTAGAAAATTCAGAGTTTTGACAAATGAATGAACCACTTGAGTTGCCTGTTCATAAATATGATTGTTTGGCAGGTGGAGTTAGTGTTCTATTATGTTAAAATTTATTAACAAGGGCTTAATTTCATTCCAAACAGATTGTGTCAAGGCAACTGCACACTGCAGAAGTACAGTGAAATATGAGTCTTGAGCCTTCAGTGGATGCCAGGCTCGAGACCCCAGCTAGTTGTACCTCTTTCTAAACACCCACAGCCATGAAACTTTCTTGACCTTTTTACCTTTAAACTTTGTATGAACTTGGAAAGACAACTTTTGAGTTCTTAAAAAAAAAATTTTTTTAAAAAGGAAGAAGAAAGAAAAAGAGAAATAAAAAAGAAGGGGGAAAAGGTTGGGGGAAGCCGTAGATGGGATATGCAGGGGGCAGGGGGGCTGATTATATGTTAGCGTAACAGTAATACCAGAAAATAATCCTCCTCTGTATGAGTTTCTGCTACCGGGAGCCACAGGGTAATCAGCTCACATGACATCCCCAGAAGCTAATGCTAGCCTGTGCTGTTTGTGAACATATTCAAACAAAGGCTGATTATCCAAACAAGAATTTGGACTGCAGCAGTCGGACCAGTTAAATTATAGTTACTAAAACTTGGCGCCTTTGGAGCTTGGAATGTTCCAATTGCAGCTGGATCTTCGTTGGTCAGGCAGCCTCAGTGAACAATAAAACCAGAGATTTTTATCTCCCCTGGACTTTACTTAACTCCTTGGGTGCAAAGAGAACCGTGACAACTGTCATAGCTCGGACTCCTGGCAACATCTGCATCTTGCCCAGCCAGAGTTAACGAGGCAGTGGCACTTTCTTAGTACCACTTTCTTAGTCTTCTGTAGGACAGTGGGAGGCCGGAGGCAAGTCACTCTATTTCTTACCCCTTATTCCAGAGAAAGAATAATGGTTGTTTATCTCATAAACTGCATTTATTAAGTGCTACTATGGAGAAAGCCCCCCCCCATGCTACTCTATTTGTTATATGTAGATAGCATAATATTGCCAGTTTTGTAGAGCTGACAAATTTTTATGAGTAATTTAGTGGGATGATGGAGAAGATAAAGAAAGGCTTTGGGCGAAGGTGTCACGTGACCTGAAAGGAGGGGGTGAATTTTTAAAAAATTTTTTTTCGTTACTACTTTTAATAAGAAATTACAATGTGACAGTTTTATAACATGTTAGTAGAACATTGACAATAGTTGATACAGTGCATATTGTTGTCCTCCTTATAGTTATACAAGGCGCAGGGTGTAGACATGATACTTTTTCTAATGGTTATTTAGTACAATAGATTTCTTCTCTTTGATCTAAGAGAAGGTAGTTGTATACATAGCCAAATGTTCCATAATTGCAGTGTGCTACTGGCGAAACTGGCAATGTTAGAGGCTGTTGATTTGAGCCTTACATAGCTTAGCATTCTAAACTACCTTTAAGTTTTATGCATCATGTTTAAGCTTTTCTGCTGGGTGGTCAAGGGCAAGTTAAAGCAAGACCTACATAACAAAACATGTATTTTTTGTATCTCACGAGGTCAGTCAACTCCCCTCAGGATTTACTTTGAAAGCATGTACAGTGGGATCTTTTTAAATGAGTCTAAAGGTGATTTTACTTAGGGAAAACAGTTCCAACAGAGGATATAAGGCTGTAAAATTAGATAATGGTGTGAAGGGAAGTAGAAAGAGATGGCTGAAAAGGTAGATTAAGACCTTCAGAGAACTTAGGTTGCCAGGCAGAAGACGGGTGGAGGGTGGTATTTGATGAAGACTTTTTTTTTTTTTTAATTTTAGGGCAGGTTCTACAGGGTGTTCAGGGACTCACTACAAGATTAAACTCATAGTGATCCGCCTATTTACAGCCTCCCCAGAGCTGGAATTTGATGAAGAAATTACACATTACCTATCTTGAGATTGGAATGTAGCACCTGCTACCCTGCATGGGGTCTTGGGTTTGAAAGTGATCTTTCAGTGTTACATAGCTATCTTCAATAAATTGAGGTAGATTGACAATTTGCCATATGTTACTTATGGCTGCTTCTCAAAATAAGTCTCTAAGAGAACAGACTCGGAGAAACTGTATAATTTCCCTAAATCCACACAGCCCTATGTGGTAGTGTCAAGTTTCAGACCCAAACTGACTTTAAACCCCTGCTTTTCTATACTGCTGTGTTTTCCTTTTAAGCTTGTTCACTTTATGAATATAATGCAGAATGTATTGTGCATATGTTTCGATGGCAGCAGGAGGCTTGACTGTAATGGATCACCACTATTCCCAAGGTACATGGTTACAGTAACAGAATTATGTCCTATGGAGGAGTTCTCTACTGGTTAAGATAAGAGTCCCAGTGACCACCACTCTGACTTGGTTTAAACATATGTTTAAACCAATTTTTTGACTTATGTTTAAACATAAGTTCCTGTGAGCAAGAGTATGTCTTTTTGACCAATTTTACTATGATAGGATAACTTGCTTTCATGGTTACTTCCATCAGAGGCTGTACAGTGAGGGGTAGAGTCTTTATGGCACTGGCTTTGCAGACAAATACACTTGCTACTCTGGGTGCATGGCTGTCCCATTGCTTGCTTCCACAGGCTGTCTTCACCGTATTCTTATCCTCCGCTGACCTTGCCACTGTCTTGTTTTCTTTCCTGTCCTCTTTGATAGACTCTGTTATTGTAAGCCAGGCTTGTGGCTTCTGGGAAAAGTGATTGGCAGGGTCAGTCAGACATAAGCGCTGAAACGTGCGTCCCAGAGGTGGAAGCCAGATTTCCTCTCAGGGCCCCGAGGCCCAAACTCCTGTGATGGCTTCAGGGCTAGAAATAGCAGGACTCAAAATGGATATTGCAGATAGTCCCGGCAAGCAAAGAAAAAGCCCAAAAGCTTGGAAACTTTAAGTTTTTAAACTCACTAGTGACTATTTTTAGCAATAGGAGCAATGCAGGGTAGCCTCACACTGGTTTTTCATCTGTACAGAAGGTGGGTTGTGGGCCAGCGAGATGGCTCATTGGTCTAAAGCACTTGCATATGCAAGCTTAAGCAACTGCAAAGACCATGGTTCGATCCCTGGCACCACATGCTATGCCAGTCCCACCCCCAGGGCAGCCACACACACACACACACACACACACACATATATATATATATATATATATATATATATGTATGTATTTGGTGCCAACATCATTAACTTAAGATTAATACAGATTTTTGAATACGGAATCTGGAGAGATCTGAGTTCCACTGTTGGTATCACCGAAGACAGCTAGCTATCTGCCCAAGAGAGAAAGAAGGCTGGGTTTGAAATAAAAGCTGCAGCTCTGCAGATGTGGGCTTGTTTTGGCTTTGGTTTTTTATTTTTGTTTTATTCATTTTGCACAGCTTTTAGCAGGCAGCTCTTAAACCTTTGGCAAGGCTGTTAAATTTCCAGCAACAAACTTTCTGTAACTGATGATGCTTCTACAAGTGTGGTGCGTTAGTGATAAGTGTTTGTCCTTTCTGATATTCATATTTGTATTTTATCAAATGGGCTCTAAGATAGAAAAAGGGCTTCATTTTCCACGAGTGATCATGTTTCATTATTGTTTCAGAAGTCGCGGAGGATAACATGCAACTGTTAAGATCTAGATCATGCTAAAAGTATTAAACTTGGCTTTCTGAGATTAGCTTTTTCCTACTTAAAATTAAGAACTCAAAGATTTTAATCAAGATAATCCTAAAATATCTTAAGGTGCAACTTATTCTGGGGGTGATACTACTTGGAATACTAAAGACCAAAGGAGAAATTGTAAGTTAATGTTTACTCTTTTATTACTATTTTAATCAAATGGCTTTACAGCTTGACCTTTCAAATGTGAATATACTTTTTAAAAGAACACTCAGGTATGTGAAGCTGTAACTGTGGTGTTGGAAGCTCACAGCCCTAAGGGTCCTGTACTTGTGTTTTAAAACTGTGTGTGAAATATTTTGCGGGGATGCTTTGTGGGGCTTACTGTGGGGTGAAAGAAAGCATCTTCGGGCTGTTTGGCATCTGCCCTCATGTCACCTCAGACAGAAGCAGAGCCACAGCCACTGGTAGGTTTCCTTTAGGTCCTCTCTGTGAAATCTCTTGTCCGTACAATATTCTTGCCCAGTAGGTCAGTAGTTTTCCTTTAGAGGTAAAAAGCTGAGCCTATAAGGTGTAGAAGGCTCGGAAGCCAGGTTCCTCCGACGCAAGTCCATGTTCTTTTCGCTGCACCTTGAAAAGGAACAAATTTGAACTGATGTCACTTAAGACTTACAGGCTTGAACTAGGCGTGGTGATGCACATTTGTGTTCTCAGCTACTAGAGAAACTGAGGCAGGAAGATCACATGAGCCCAGGAGTTTGGGGAATTCAGAGCCTGGTAATACAGAGTGAGATCCCATCTTTACAGAAAAGAAAAAAAAAAAAAACTTATCAGCATTAAGATATACACCCTAAGAAGTTCCAAACAGATTTTTATCATCTTCTTCCTCTTCTTCTTCTTCTTCTTCTTCTTCTTCTTCTTCTTCTTCTTCTTCTTCTTCTTCTTCTTCTTCTTCCTTTCTTTTTTTTTTTTTTTTTTTTTGGACAGGGTCCCACTGTGCAGCTCAGGCTGGCCTTGTGCTCACTTTTGCAGCCCCCAGGCTGGTCTTGAACTTGCAGAGATCCAATTCCAGGGCTGACACTATGTGACATGTGAGGCCAGGGATCAAACTTGGGTCTTTGTGCTTGCCAGCTATGAACTTACGCCTCTGAGCTATCTCTCTGGCCCCACTAAAGTATATCTTAAATAAAATTTTCCACTCAAAAAATAAAAAAAAAAGGAAAAGAAAAATGAAAAAAAAAAATAGCATTCTTAAAAAATACCAAGGATTGTTATTTTAAAAATGATGTCGAGAAAAGCAAGGGCAAATATAGTTGAGGCATTTGATTAGATTTCAATATGCCATTCTTCCTTGGCCGTTTTCCTTTGTTAGGGCATGGAAGGCATTTTGCCATGAGAAATCCTGTTTTCTCCTGCTCAGTCCTCACTCTCCACTCCTCACCCTTCAAAAGAATGCAACTAGCAATTACAATTCAATTCGACTTTCTTGGGAAGGAGGAGCCTAGCAAATAGATTTGACACTGGATACCTGACCATTTGAATGTGACTCCAGGCGGGACAGACTGTGTCCCTACACTGCTGTGGCACTTGGTGTGGAGCTTAACAAGTGGCAAAGCCGGGCGTGGGTGAGCTTGTTTTGATCACCACGTAACTGTATCTCCCTCTGGCTCTGTGGTTCTCTGCTTCTTGTTTCATCCTGTAATTTAAAACATACCCACAACATCTTAGCCAATTTTTATGCTAATAACGGAAGAGACATAAAAGTAAAATAAGCACAATAAAACAATAGCTTAAAGGTAAACCCAGTTAAAAATTGTACCTATACTTTCCCCTTACTAAACAGTGGTTATTAACACATAGAGAAAAAATTTGCTGAATGTTTAATATTGCCAAGAAGCCTAAAGCCTTCATAATAATGGAATAAGTTTCAGTGTTGTGTTTGTTTATGACAGGGGAATATTTTCCTAGTGATAATTATATTTAGGACCAGAAATGACTCTTCTTATTCAAGGGGAGGAAGTCAAGAACATGAGGGAGACGACGTAAGAATCAGAATCCTACTCAGAGGGGACCTTTAGATGTGCGCTGGTGTGCCTTTGCCTGATCACTATACCTTAAAACACATAAAGACATGTATAGTGATGTTCTGGAAATTTCCCGGCCGGTTTTAGGAAACTCACATGTGCTGTGTGTTGCTTAAACTGGCCTTCTTGCTGTCCTACTAGGTGTTTCACACAGCAAGAGCTTCCTCACTGATGAGCCTGAGATTCCTAAACCCTCCAGTCAAAAGGACCTCACTTTGCATAAAGCTGTGAAGGCCACCTTGTTACATCTTGAGAGGTGCAGAGTCTGGCATTGAGAGGCCGCAGAAAAATTAACACCCAGGGTTTTTTTTTTCAATCCCCATCTCAGTGTGCCCTGGGGGCAAGGCTGGCTCCACAGACCTGGGGATTGTATTCACCCCCTCTTGCTGATTTTTTTTTTTTTTTTGTACCTTAGGGAAGGGTCTGCAGGTGTTCAGGGTCTCACTACTAGTTCAGATTCATAGTGACACCTGTGTACAGCCTCCTAAGAGCTGGGATTACAGGTGCTGTGCCACCATGCCCAGTCTCAATTGCAGTCTCAGTGTACCCCGGGGTTGGGGCCTGCATGACAGGCCCAAGGATGGAATCCCCAGCCCCTGTGCCTGCTTGCAAGCACTTTAATCTGCTGAGCTAATTGACTGCCCACCAGAGTCTTTAAACTGTGCTATATTCTCCCCACCACTTTTTTTTTTTTTTTTTTTGAGACAGGGTCTCACTAAGTCACCAACTTGTCCAAGCTGAGCGTGTTTTACAGTAGGTCTGTAGAACTTACCCATCTTTGATCCCCCAAACTTCGTACTCTTTGATGAATGCCTCCCTGCTTTCCTCTTCCCTCGGCTCCTGGCCATCACCATTCTTCTCCCTTCATCTAGGATTTGGGTTTAGGGATCCTGTGTAATTGGTAGCATGTAGTGCTTACCTTTCGGTAGCTGGCTCGCTTAGCACGGTTCATTCACACGCTCACAAATAGCAGGGCTTCTTTCCTTTAGGGCTGAATACTGTTTCTTGCAGCCATAGCCCACACGCCCTTTAGCCACCTATCCATGGATGGACATTGAACTTGCTTCCTTGTTGTGACTTCTGTGACCAATGCCAGCATGAACATGGGCTCCAGATTTCAGCTCCTTTTGGGCAATTGCCAGATCATATGGTCAGTTTGTTTTTAATTTCTAGGTATGGAAAATTTAGGTATGGCGCTATACCAACTATATTCCCACCAACAATATTCAAAAGTTCCCTGTTCATGTCCTTGCCAACCTTACCTTTTTTCTTTCTTTCCTTCTTTCTTTCTTTCTTTCTTATAACACCATCCTAACAAGTGATATCCCATTTTAGTTTTGATTTGCATTTCCCTGCCAACCAGGGAGGTAGAGCTTCTTTTTTTTTTCTATGTTATTTGTTGGTCATTTTTATGCCTTTTTTGAAAAGATGTCTGTTCAGTCCCTTTTTTCTTCTTTAAATGAAGAGCTTTTGTTTTCTTGTGCTCTTGAGTTATAGATGTTCCTTATGTATGTTGGGTATTTATCTTTTATTAGATAAATGGTTTGGAAATATTTTCTCACATTCCACGGAAAAAATATTTTGTTAGCTGTGTTACTTGCTAATGCAAGTACCTCCCCTCAACCCCAGGGACTGAACCTAGGACCACTTCACCATGGAGCTGTGCCTCCAGCCTTTTTTGTTTTGAGTCAGAGTCTCCTCAACTGCTCAGGCTAACCTTGAACTCCTGCTTTCTCAACTTCCCAAATGGGATTATAAGTGTGGGTCACCACACCAAGCTAAATGGTATCAATGATAATCAGTTTGTTTATTTGTTTGTTTGTTTATTTATTCATTCATTCATTCATTTTAACTTGGTTGATATTTAACTATACAGAACCCAAGTTCCTTTATAACACAGGAAATGGGAGAAACTACTTTATTATTATTATTTTATTATATTTGTCTTTAATGTATTTAGTTGTTGTAGAGTCTCACTATGCAGTTTGGACTCATGGTGATCCTCCTGCTTTCAGCCTCCCCAGATCTGGGATGCTGGGATTATAGGCATGTGACACTTTACCTGGACTCTGGGGCAGGGCTGGAGCAGCATGTGGTACCTGGGATCCAACCAAGGTTCCTGTGCTTGCCTAAGCTTTCCTAAGCAGGTGCTTTAGGGCCTGCCATGCTGGCCCCAACCCCGGAGTACACTGAGACTGCAACTGAGATGCGGCATGATAGCACGCCTGCCTGTAATCCCAGCTCTTGGGAGGTGTAAACAGGTGGATCACTATGAGTCCAAAATAGTAGTGTGACCATGAACACCCTGTAGACCCTTCCCTATGATACAAAAAAAAAAAAGAAAGAAAAAAGACTCTGGGTTCAAACCCCATGAGCTATCTCACCAGCCCCCATGGGATAAACTAATTTAAATAAAGAATCCTGTTCCATGAAGAAATACCAACTGGACACGGAAGTGCATGCTTAGTAATCCTAGCACTTGGAAAGCTGGGGCAGGAGGATTGCAAGTTTAAGACCAACCTGGTCAATATTAAAATGACCCTGTCTCAAACAAACAGTGTAGGCCACCAGGAATGGGGCCCAGATGTAAATTCAGAGACCCATGAATTCTAACTTTGATTCAGTTTATCACACATAATGGGACTTTTCCATGGTTAGGCCTCATGGAAATATAGAGACAATTTAGAAAAACTTAAACATGAGAACTGTTTGATTGAATCTAGTGCAAGAACTATTATCCTGACCCTTAGGGTTTTCATTCATCTAGTCTCTTTCACGTAGAACTGTTCTTTTCCTGACATCTTGGAGGAAATCACTGCTAGACCAATCAAGGAAAATACAGTCACACCTCTGTTTCATACAGCTTGGCGATGAGCTGTAACATGGTAGTTACTTCGAACTTTTAAAAAGCATATGCCAATTTCAGCATTTTTAGATCTTTTTTTCTTACTCAAGTAACCTATATTATTGGAACACTAAGACAAACACTGAGTCAGTAAAAAAGATATTCAAATCATTTGTAGTTTCATTGTGCAGATATAACTACTATTTTTACAATGTCATTATGAGTGGGTGTGCACTGTTCCTTCCTTCACTAGAGTAGTTTTACCAATTTTTTTTTTTCTTTTTGTCTTTTCAATTAAAAATTTATTGCCAGGAACAACACATCAAATTTACCAATCTTTTAGAAGGTTTTTTGTTTGTTTGTTTTTTGTTTTTTCCCAGTACTAGAATCTTGTACTTGCCAAGCAGGCATTATGCCACTGAGCTATCTCACCAGCCTGGTGGTGTCCTTAAAGGATAAAGAAGTGGGTTTCTGATAAATAAATAAATAAATAAATAAATAATAATAACAACAACAACTAAGGAAATAATGTGAGCAAAGGCATGTATGTAGAAACAGAAAGATGACTGGAAATTAACAAAAATATATGACATAAAAGTATAGCAATAGGTAAACTTCCGAGCTTTGTTTTACTATAGTGTTAAAATTGCCTATGATATATGCACCAGTTATTCTACGTGATAAAATAATGGGCTGTTTAGGAAAAGAGCAAGATTTTAGATTTAACTGTAAGTGCATAGTGATTTCACTGTAAGCCTTTGTAAGTACTGTGAAATAGACTGTAAGTTTAGGATGTATTTAATCAAATATTATTGGCCAGTATAAAATATTTTTATCTTACTTTGTGTTTTAATCTTTGGTTTTTTTGTTTTATGATTTTTATGTATTTGTTACAGGGTCTCACTATGCAGCTCAAACTCTTAGTGATCCTCCTGTTTTCAGCCTCCCCTGCACTGTAATTACAGGAGTACACCACATGCCTGGTCTTGGTGGCCAGCTCAGCATGCCCACGGGTTGGGCCAGCATGGCATGTGGTGCCAGGGATGAAACCTCAGTTCCTGCACTTGCCAAGCAGGCACTTAGATCACTGTTCTTTGTTTTAAGACAAGGTCTCATTGTATAATTAGTCTGCTTTTAAACTCACTATGTGGCCCAAGCTCGCCTTAAACTTGGACTCTTCCTGCCTCAACCTCCTGAGTTCTAGGATTGTAGGTGTGTGCCACCATGCCCAACTCAAGTTTTCTTCTATTAAAAAGTGAAAAATCTATTCCCAAACAATCTGACATCAGTCAGGTTTTCTTTCTGGTAAAAAATTTTATGTGCACTAGATAAAGAGGGAATCTGTGCACTAGAAAAAATGCGAATTCTGGTGCTCCAGGGACCAGAGTGGCCTCTCACGCACTCATAAGCACTTCTCTGTATTCTCTGTAAGGTTACATTCCAGAGATGGTCAGTCAGAAATTGGCTTAAAACAGGTTGGAATTGGAAGTTGGAGATGGAGCTTGTTGGTAGAGCTTTGGCCTATCATGCTGGAAAGTCTTGGTTCTATCCCTAGCACTTAAAAACAAACGAAGATAGGGAGGAGGAGGAGAAGGAGGAGGAGGGACGAGGAGGGAGAGGTGAAGGAGACTGAATTCATTGCCCTAGTTGTCTCCTACTTCAGAACTACCCAGCAGAGTCCTCTAGAAGCCCCAGTTTGCTGGAATAGGCTAGGGACAGGGAAGGAAAGCACATTCTGGATGTGGCTTCTCTAGCAAGGCCTCCTGAGACCCTGTGCGCCTGCACTTCACCAGGCCTACAGCTCGGCTCTCTTAGTTGCTAGAACTTCCAAACCAGGTGCAGTTCCAGCTACCGGGAGGCTTAGGCGGGAGGTTTAGGACCTTTTGAACCCAGGAATTCAAGGCCAACCTGGACACAACATAGCAACATCCTGTCTCAAAACAAAGCAAAAAAAAGAATTTCCTTTCTTTTTTTCGAAAGCAGGTCACGCTTTCGCTTTCTGACATTTGTTTTTTGTTTGGTTTTTGGTGCCCGAGATCAGTCCCAGGACCTGCCACATGCACACTACGCAAGCTCTCTAGCACTGAGTTCTCCTCTCAGCCCATGCTTTCGTTTTAATGCAGTATCATTCATCCTTGTCATGATTTAAACTGACTGTGACTAGGTTTACCTTTAAGAACACGTGCATGGAATAACCTAATGTACAAGCAGTCAGGGAGCTTTCCTGTAACCTAATGTTAGCCCATCATTTGGGCCACATTTTATTTAATTTTTTTTTTTTTTTTGGTATCGTTTCCAGGGGGACAAATGCATTGCTTTGATACTGAAATTAACTTGATTGAAATATCTTATAGACTGTATCATTTCCAGTGGCTGAAAGGGTTATTTCCCAAGTGTTTAATTTTTTAAGTACCATATATATTAATTTAACTGCTACTTTCTGACACTCACCATTTCATAAAAATGATCTCGATTGAATACATTAAGCATATTTTTATTTACTTTCCACTTTCTACACTAGTAGAATAACCTTGAAGGGTGCCATGCAAATTTGAGGATGAAGTCTTAAGAAATTTGCACCATTTATTGATTTGCTAAATATAATTTTCAGGGGCTGGTGAGATAACACAGCAATCTAAAGTACCTGCTTAGGCAAGATTAGGTAGCCTTGGGGGATCGTAGTTTGATCCTGGGCACCACATGCCTTGCCAGCCCTGCCCTCAGGGCAGGCTGAGCCAGCCAAAAATATATGAAAATAATTAAGTAAGTAATAAATAAATATTTTATACTTTCTTTATGGTATAAAGAACATCTATTAATAACATCTTTCGGAGGAAAACATTTAAAAATGAATGCTGGGCCAGCAAGATCGTTCAGTGGGCTGAATGCCCTCTTAGGCAAGTGCAGGGACTGAGTTCACTCCCTGGCACTACATACCACGCAGGCCCCATCCCCAGGTGCCCTGTGAGCTGGCCACTAAGACTGGGTGTGGCAGTGGTCACCTGTAATCCCAGTGCTAAAATGTTGAAAACAGGAGGACCAACACACACACACACACACACACACACACACACACACACACACACACACCACAGCAGCTAAAAATGGATGCAAGAGCTAGAGATATAGCTCAGTGGTGCAAGTACATGCCTGGCTAGTGCAAGGTCCTGAGTTTGATTCCTAGTGCAAATAAATAAATAAATAAATAAATAACTTTCAGTGCTGTCTATAGGAACTGTTCATTATTTGAAGAATTATATTAAGAATTTCTAGTGTTTCAGAAACTTCCACCATGAAAAATATGGACTGCACTGGGCATCTGATTTCTGTACATGTCATGATTCGTGCTTCAGAACTAAAGACAGAATGTAAAATAAAATGTTCTTTGTCCATTTACTTATCCTTGACTCCATGAAATTCTCCAAAGTAATTACTGGTGACCACAATACCACCTACCAGGAAGAGCCGCGTTGACCATATGCCAGCTGCCTTATTGCTGACCACAGCTGCTCCTGACTAGAGCAGATGTTTCTCCTTTTGCCTTGGCAGTAAAACTTTATTGAACAGTTTTACAAATACTGAGTAACATACACTACCTGATGCATAGATGATTTTAGCTACTTTGTGCAGTAACTTCAGATTTCTCCTGTCCTCTATCAGGTACCACTCTAGGTAGTTTCCCTGTGTCAGTTATTTATTTACTTACTTTTTTTTTTTTTTTTAATTTGAGCCAAGGTCTCACTGTATAGCTCAGGCTGCCCTTGAACCCATTATGAAGTCAAGGTTGGCCTTAAACTCATGGCAGTCCCCCTGCCTCAGCTTGCTGGGATCCCGGGCGTGCACCACCGAACCCCACCTTAGTTTCCATGTGTCTTACTTCCCAGGCCTCCTGACTTGTAAACTGCAGTCCTTTTTTGTTTGCTCCATTATCCAGCCATATAATTTCCCCCCACCAAAAAAAAATAATAATAATTTTGAAAGAGTAACACTTGTGGTTGCAGCGTGCTGCTTTCAGAGGCTGTCATGCTGGAACATTGCTCCTACCAGCCGTGGGATACAAAGTGGAGTTAGGTATTCTGTTGGGATGTTTTGCTAGGATGCTTTCCTGAATTTTTCCACATCTCTTTGGTTTGGATGTTGACTTGGAAATCTCTTTTGAATTAGCTTCTTTTGGAGAACTTCTTTCCTTTCTGGGCACTTCTCAAGTCTTTTCCCCCATCAAGGCCTCAAAGAGAAATGCTTCTGATCTATCTCTTCGTAGGTGGTACTAAAGAGTAGGCACTTCAACACCTGATTTTGTTTCTTCTCTCCGTGTCCCTTGTCCCTGCATAAAAGGATTACATTTTGAGCTGCAGTTGATGCTTTATTGAAAAAACAAAAACTAAAGAATCATTCCTATAATGACTATAGTCTGTTTCCCAGGATCTTCCAAAGAAAATAACTTTATAAAGATACTAGAGGTTGAGGATCTAAGCCTAAGCCTGGCATGAATTCCCAGAACCTCAGGCTTTGGAAGCAAGAGTAAGATATAAGATCAGAGGGCAAAGGCCTTGTGGTGAGAACTCTCCTGGTTTGTGCTTCCTTAGCAAGGAGGAAATAGCACTGACCTCAGTCCTCAACAGTCATCCCACAAGTGTGTCACTGGGAATTTAACTAGCCAGCATTGTGACAGGCAAATGACCAATTCTGATAACCTGGCTGTAAGACTCGTAACACATATGACACCAGAACCACATGGAATATTCTATGGGATTCATTTTAGGAATTTAAGACAAGGCAAGTGACTACTTTAGATCTATGCATCCCAAAATTTGAAGCAGTATATTCACTTCTAACACGTTTGGCCACTAGGACCAGCTTTAAGTGGTATACTTGCAAATACTAGGAACACAAAACTTCATTTTTGAGCTTGTCTTGGTGGTACATGCTTGTAATCCTAGTACTCCGATGACTGAAGCATGAGTGCAGAAAGTTCACAGCCAGCCTGAGCTATATAGCCAGGCCCTAGTCTCAAACAACCAAAAACCAGAATGAAATAAAACCTTCATTTTTCTTGGATCATAGAGAGTACCTTGTTTATCTTAATATATATTATTTTCCTACTTGCTGTAATATCCAACAAAATTTTGTTCTTAAAATAAAACTCTTAAAAGCAATATCAGCAGTGCTAGTCTGGTATTTGACTCAAGTCTGTCCCTTGTTTTTCATTTTTGGTGTTCCCAGAGTACAGCACTCCTTAAACTAGGATGAGAAAAGTTAATTTTAATCTTCTAAAGACTTATTTACTTGCACACATGGTCATGAAACACACACACAAAAAAAAACCTGTATTGCTGAAATCATAAAGGGAGACAGAGCAGCAGTGGAAATGGACTCTAGTTCCCAACAGAGAATTTTGTGGCTGGTGGAAGAAACAGTTTGTTGTGGGAGAAATAATTAACCCCAAAGTTCTGGAATGAGGGTTTTCCTTTAACTGGTCTGAAGGAAAAGTACTTTCTACATGGTTTCCAAAATCTCAGGAGAGAATTATTTATAATAGTTTATAAATTGATGGCAGTATAAATTGCTTCCAAGGATGTTTAGGTAGCTGCCCTTTACCCAATAGTTTTATAATTACTACCTTTGTTATCTATCAGAAGGTGGGAAGAATTTCTGTACTTACCTGTCGATTCATAGGACATAAATATATGATGACTCAGTCAGGACTGCAGCTGTTTAAGCTTTCCTTTGAGTTGATTTTCTAGAGTAGTAAAATGTCACCTGCCACAAAGTTTATGAAGCAGTGAATGAACGAGGTAGGCTGAAAAAGAGTCAGAAACAAAAGTCCTAAGTAACAGCAGCCACTGGAGAATCAGAAAAGATTATGAAATGGTCCTGCTTCTCTACAAGCAAGATCTAAGACACCAGGGCCTTTCCTTGGGGCCACTGGGGGAAGTTTTGAGGGAAGTCCATCCCCTGAGCACAGCCAAGAGTTTTGCCTTGGTGCTTACATGTAGTTTGACAAATGCAAGACCACACTGCTGCTTGTTCACTTATCTTCCTCAGCACATATGTGAAATAAAGGGCAATTAAAAGAAGGATAGGGAAGAAAGTCTGATTTGAAATGCAAAATCTCAAATGCCTTTTCACACAATGTGAGTGCTGATATGTTTTCAAAATAGGGCCTGCTAGACCACTAAGACTTCTCAAGACATGGCCTGGGATGAGGAGAGGACTAGGAGCGTGCCCTTCCCTAAACAGTGCTTAGGAGTCTAAGGCTGCAGCTGAGCTCCAGTCTATGCTGTATCCTGGTACAAGATCTAGTGAGTCATGCAGGCATCAGGGGAGCACAGGAGACATTGTTGTAAGAAATATTCACATTCAGGTAGAGGAGATAGCTCAGCAGCATAAGTGCCTATCTGGCAAATGCAAGGTCTCAAGTTTGATCACCCTACCAGGAAGGAAAGGAACAGGAAGGGGAGGGGAAATGAGGGAAAGGGTGGGAAGGAGAAGGAAGGGAAGGGAAGGGAAGGGAAGGGAAGGGAAGGGAAGGGAAGGGAAGGGAAGGGAAAGGATATTCATTTTCATGGTTGAGACAAGGAGGATGATTGTCACTGAAAGACAATGATATTAAATTGCCAACCTCCCATTTCAGACAGCTAAAGCATGTTCTATCAGGGGTGAACAGTACAAGCAGTAGATATGGTGAAGAACCAGGATAGAGCTGGGCACTCCAAGTCCCCATAGAAGGTGGGACCCTGGAGGCTTTAATCTCTACAGACTCTCTCAAGCAACCTGACCTTCTAGGGTTTAGTCTGCCTAGGGACAAGCTGGTAGAGGAGAGTCTGTTAACTCCAGGCCTGATTCTAATATATTTGGAATTCATTGCTGGGAAAAAAAAAAAAAAAAAGACTGGATCCTGGTGCATCCAAGACTCTGCCCTTAAAACCTCTGGGTCGATGACTGATATATTAGTCTCCTGGGACAAGGCTGTACAGTTGAGAAAAGTAGCAAGAGCATCAGATCTCTGCAGGTCATCTGGCCCCCATAAAAAAGCAATAGCAACTGAGAAAAAGCTAGACTTCTAGGTTCCCAGCTCTGCTGGGTTATTAGACAAAGCCACCCACTCCATCCTTGTTTATAGAACTCATTTTCAGGGACACGGGTTTTATAGTGAGGTGGAGGTTGTAAAGAAGCTATTTATACTGAAGATACCAAGTATGTGCGCTTTCTATCAAGGTTGATCGAAAGGAACTTCACATGGGTGGCAGTTCAGGAGAGAAAGGGAAAAAGGGATAAGGAAAAAAAACCTAATAAAAATAGCTGAGATCACTCAACAGTTATCAAAAAACAGATACTACAGTTTTATAACATCAAGTACTAAAAGTATATGCACTCTTAAAAGGCAATTAAAATGTATGCTCTGAAACTATAAAACATTTTCTTTTCATCTGCAACATAGAGGGCAGATTACAACACATTAATAACGTTTTGTTTAGAGTTCAGTTTCTGATGGTTTCCAAATGTAGTCTGTGTAGATTAACCAGAAGGAGTCCAGTTCCCTTTTTTAAGAGCGCTTGTAAAGGAAAGCAATGTGGTAAGATTGTTATGAAAAGAGAGTGTATTTAGGAAATAGCACTTAGCAGGGTCTCTCTGAATGGCTGCCAGGTCAGGAAGCTGAAGTGCAAGGCTTGGCCCTTATTCAGCCCCCCCAGCTCCAGCTCCTTGACCACACAGTACGTCAGGAACATGTCACAAGCCAGCCAGGAAGACACAGCCCCGCCCGTGCACCAGCTTGGCACGGCTGCTTTCACATAACCCAGGGCTCCAGCGGGGCCGGAGGCAGGCATTCCAGGGCCACGGGAACATGCAATTTTTTAAAATAGAAATGAAGAACTCAAAAAAAAAAAAAAAAAAAAAGCCTGGGAATTAGACAGTTGCTGAATCCTTATGGGACATGGCCCCTCACATAGTGTTGGAGTGAAGAGGGCCCTAAAGGTTATCTCATGCTTTGCCCTGGTCTAACAGACAAGGAAACTGCTGTTCCTAGGCCTATACTGGTAGAACCAGCCACAGAGTCCGTGTTTCTCAGCACACAGTTTGCTAAGTTCACTGCCTTCTACCTCAAGGGGTAAACCTTGTATCTAAGAGCTAGAGCTCTCCCCTGCCGCTAGGGACCAGCTGTGCTGTTGTGGGGCTCATCTTCTTTCCTGAGGATGACCATCCAATGCTCTGTTGCTGTGCCTTTTGCTCCTACTCTTTGCTAACTGCTCCTGTCTCAGCCTTAGGGCTTTCATTTGCAAAGTGGAGACTTCCTTGTCTACTTCACAGAGTTGTTCTATGGACTAATTATTGAACTGTACCTGGCAGGTAATAAAGGCTCAACAATGCTATCCGTTACCATCAGTAATGATAACACTCACATTATACTACCGTTTGTTGTCATTATTTCCACAATGGAGTAGTAGTCACCCTCAGGAATCTGGCCTTGCTTGGGCTGCAGGATGTGAGTCTATTATTAGCAGACTGGCAGGTTGGGACCAAAAGAGGGGTGCCTGAAGGGGATGATGGGCCACCAATACCCACCAGTGGGTCCAGATTTTGGCAAGTCCTGTCATGGGATTGCAGCTGAGGAGCACAGGTTCAGAGGTAGTATCATTGTTTTGCTTCATTTTCCTAATTTTGTTTACATTTTTAGCTGAAAGAGACTGTAGAAACAATTGGGTAAGCATGCATTACATAGTTCTGTCTCAGTTTCCATGTGTGAAGAATGGGGTTCAAAAGATAAGGTGACTAGGCCTAGCCTTGCCAACCTAACTTGGTCATTGAATAAAGCTCTTGTCTAATTTACATATAAAAGGAACACTGGAGCCAAAGAGCCTTAAGATAAAAGCCATACACATAATTCCTTCCCCCTTTGTTCTATCTCAGGCCCACTGGGATCCTATTTAAAACCCCACTTGTGACCCGGTTCCTTCGTCAGCATGGAGACAACCCTGAGGAAAAAATTTGAGAGCCAGCCTCCTTCCTTGGTGTTATGAGAAAACAATCCCTTATAAAAGTTAAGTGGATGTTTTTTACTTAAAGCCTTGAAGAGATTTAACCCTGCTGGACTGCTGCTAGCTCAGCGTGGCAGGGTCTGTTGAGGCCTCACAGAATGTTCTGTGCTGAAGTAGACTTACTCTCAGGCTACTAAGCAGCTGTGACAAGCACATTCCTTTTGTAAGGCTCGTTGGTTTACAAGTTACAATTACTGTCTTAGCTGATACCTCAGGTGTCATTCCTTTGAATGTCTTATCACTCTTTTGCCCTATAGTCAAGCCAGTTTTCCTAAAATGTTTGATCAAGTTTCAGATTAGGAAATTTATACTGCTTTAAATAGCCAATAAGGATTGTATTTAGTTGCTGGAAAGATCTTTCATACTTACTAACACCTGTACCACAACAACAAAACTATTATTTATTTACCCAGAAAAAATCAATTCTAAATTCACCAACTCCAATGAGAACATTTTGGTTGTTTTTCTTATGAATTATTAAATTTTGTTATTGCCTGGTTGTATTGAAACAGCCCTATTGTGTACTGTCTAGGTTTCTTTTTGCTGGGACCTTCCTCTGTGGGCCTTCGGTTTCATTAATCTCAGCTTGTTCTGAAGGCACTAAGGCACATTTTCAAAGAGCTGTTAACTGTCACAGACAGAGCACAATGACTCATTGAAGTTTCATGTGTTGCCCTTTTTGGAACTACCAGAGATTGGAACAGATTCTCCATCCTCATCTCCACCCCAGAGTCAGATGAAAAATAGCAGAGTTTTCCTTTCTGTGGGGCTTGTCAATAATACCATACCAGCTTATCTTATTCCTGATTTGCCAAAGAGCATAACCAAAGCTCAAGACATACCTACTGTCCTCAAGGTCACTAATAAGGTAAGAAGAGAACTTGGATGAATGTGCCCAAATTTCTTTCCCTAAAAAACCTCCATAAGATCTCTAGTATGCACCATCTTTGTATTCTACGTTTCACTTTCCTATATATCTTTTTCATTGGACCATGTTTTAAAGTCGTCATAGGAAATGAGCAGTGACTACCAGTGGGGTAGAGACTTTGAGTGTCTTCAGTCCCGGTAAGTCTTTACATCCTGTGGGACCCCAGGTGCATATCCTTTGGTCAGAGCAGTGTTGCCTCTATCTAGGTACAGGGGTTCCTCACTTATCGCAGAGGTTATGTTCCAGACATCCACCTGCTGCAGTAAGTGAAAATCAGCAAAGTAGTGACATTATATTTACTTTAGTATTTATGTACTTTTAAAGGCTTTATAAGTCCTTCCCACACTCTTATAAACCTTCCTCACACTTCTAAAGCACACTTTTAGAATGGTTAAGAACCGTTTTCTAAACTTGTAAGCCTACGTAATTTTAACAACATATGGATATGGTACAGTACTACAAAATTCTGTCATATAGTAAAAAAATCTATGATAAATAATTTAGATCAATATTTTTTTGAAAACCCACAAAACAGTGAGTTCACAAAAGTCGAACCACAAAATAGTGAGGGGCTCTGCAGTTGCCTTTAGTACTGAATCTGTTGAGTGAAACTTTCCATCAGAGTACTGATTCTTTGGAAGCTGTTATATTGATTTAGCCATACTGTGTGCTGGGCATGGAGACTAAATGATTTTTTGGCCAGCAAGATAGCTCAGCAGTATAAAGCGCCTGCTTAGGCAAGCTTAGGCAACTGCAGGGACCAAGGTTAGCTCCCCGGCACCACATGCTGTGCCAGCGCCACCCCCAGGGCAGGCTGAGCCAGCCATAACATAAAGAAAGAAAGAAAGAAAGAAAGAAAGAAAGAAAGAAAGAAAGAAAGAAAGAAAGAAAGAAAGAAAGAAAGAAAGAAAGAAAGAAAGTTAAATGGTTTCTCATGTGGAGAACCTTACCACCAGTCTCTTTTCCCTGAGCTGTTTGTGGTAACAGCTCAGGATTTGTTTAGATGTTCAGTGAATGATACCTTATTATTTTATTAAATGGGATGGAGTTTAACTCTAAGGAAGTTTAAGGCCTTGAGGTTTGCTGGCCAATCTTCCGCATGCAAGTATCTGCCTAGATTTTAAGGATGGAAAAGACTACAACATTGCTTTTCCCCCTGAAAATTGAATGAATTGGTAAAACTTAAAACTTATTTTTCCAAAACTCTAAGTCATAATTGTATGCTGTTTATTTTCTGACATCCTTTCACAGTGAGCATATGTCGCTGGTCTCACTGTCAACTTCTTTTGGGAGTCATAGGATAAGTGGGCAGTGGTTTTATGCAACAAAGCCTTCCATTTTAACATTGAAAGTGCCTTGTGTACCTTCAGAGTGACCCTGACCTGGAGTGACCCTGACCTATGAAGGTCACCATCCTTCCATCTTTAAGTCAAGCAGTAGTTTCTTTTTGTTTGGTTTAGGTTCCTTTGTCCATGGAATGGTGCATGTTGAAAGCTGGTATTTGCTTCTTACCTTTACAACAATTGAGTCGCAGGGCTGAGAGGACAGGTGGGATCCAATAGGTTATCTTAGTTACCATTCTGTCATTGCTAGGACAAATACCCAACACTCAAAATGAGGGAAGGAAAAGGTTTATTTAGCTCACAGTTACTGGAGGTTTCAGTTCATGTTCAGCTGGCTCCAAGGCAGAGGGCAACCATTCATGGTGGCAGCTAAGAGCAACAGTGCAGGGAGAGCTAGCAGCAGCTCAAGCAGCTAACTTCTCTTCCTTTTTTTTTTTTTTTCAAGTACTACTCTTGATAGAATGACAGTAACTGAGTTTACACAAGGAGCAGTACATATCAAAAAGACAAGAGTGACATGTATTCCAAACATAATTTTAGTGTTACATTGTGCTATAATCAATATGCTGAACCCCTTGAAGGTTCTTAAGACCAATATCTGATTCATCCTGTGTACATCAGTGTATGGTTTTGCTATTGATATGTTTTCTGCTTTATCT